>JAXGGA010005057.1:0-81677 GCA_038373865.1 Uloborus plumipes
AAAAATTACCACTTCTTAAAATAATTTCAGTTCTCAACTTTATACAAATTGATCTTTGAACCATAAGTGCCCGCTGAGCGACTGAAATGCCTAGGGGAGGGGGAGAAAGGTTACCTTGTTTAAACCTTCTATATGCTTCTGAAACAGTAGTTTCCTCTTAATGTGATCACGGTTTATTTTTTTCATACTCACTTGGTCCAGAGTTTATTCATTTGTATGAATGTCAAAATTATCACATTGCTTAATGTTATCAGGTTTCTAAAATAGAAATGTTTTTTTTTTTTTTTTTTTTTTAATGACCAGACAACACTTTCGTCTGTTAGATTTTTTTTACAAAAAATCTGTATTATATCTTACATTTTGAGAGTTTTTGAGTCTGGGAAAACTGATCAAAGTATCACTGCAACTTCTACGTTAATCAAAAACTTACTAGATATTTACACAAAAACAAACTGATATTGGAGCCTTGTAGTTGATTCACATGAATTAAATTTACAAAATTGTAACAAGATAATATTATGACAGTATTACACACATGAAAATAAGATAAGAGTTTATTCGTTCTATTTTTAAACTCAAAATGTGTTTTTTAATTTTTTTTAAAACTTAATTTAGAAATTTTTTCTGAATAGTCAGTCGTTAATTTATGAAAATCACTTTCTCTGGAAGTGATCACATTATTGAGTGGATACTATTGCATTAATTACTCTTTCAAATTTCTTCCTACTCATATTTTAATTTTATTTTTTGTTCAACTGTGAAACATTTAAGATAGATTGAAATCTAGATTAAAAAAATAAATAACAGTTTTTTTTTTTTTTTTTAGCTTTTGATATCAAGAACGAAATATTGTTGTACTCAAAAATCTTCCTGATGGTAAACTTAATAATAAAACAAAAACGCGCGATGAATTTATTTACTAGTTAGTATTCAGTCACCTACTATTTTTATTTCTTCCTTTTCTTTGGATCAATTAAATGCAAATACAGTTTTCGCTGTTTTAAAACCTTAAGAGTATCATTACATTGGAACACTAATCGTTTTTCAGAGGTTTGAGTTCGAGGAAATACTTTTTAAATACTGCTAACCTTTTGCTTTTATTAAAGTTAAAATCAAATTCGAACAAATTACCAACATCACGCATTATCGCATTCGTGTAAAGCTTAAGACCTCTCCTGCTCTTGTTCACGCTCACCGTCACACCACACCGTTTGTGACAATTTTTTAGAAATGAAACCCTTGGGCGAGTACGAAGCCAAACTTGCAGCTTCACGGCAACCCCGTTTCTGCTTGTAACCGGTTGTCCTATTCGAACTCGGCTGTTGTCGCTACTCTGAATACTACGTATTCATATAGGACTCTAGTATGGAGTAAATACGTTGGGTGGATGAAGAGGAAGAGTATCTTTTTTTTTTTAAATATTTAATGTTTCGTGAAAGCAGGTTCAAAGAGTTGTTAGTCATACCGATCCACAAGTCCTTAAAGAGTCCTAAATATTACATTGCGAAAAGGAGAAAATAAACTCCTGAATTATAGGTGAGCCTTTATTATCAGAAATGGAATACGAGCAGTGAAGAAAACAGTTAAAGGAGTCTTTTTTGGCGCATGCGCAGTTTACGGTGATTGGATTGAGCATACAGCATATTCAGTTTCAGAAAGAGAGTAGACAAATTATGGTTGCTTGTAGAGCACGGTTTCGAGTGTTGCAGCTTAGTATGGCAATGTTATGATCTTATTGTTACGGTTTTTCCTGCTCTTATTTGGAAGGTACGTTTCGAAATTTAAATTATCATTAAGAATATTTGATCTCTTTTTCTTTTTTTTTCCTGAATTCAATTTCACTAATGCTTTCAAAGTTTTCATTTCTTCTTACCGTTTCCGCTATAAAGTAAAAGGTATGCACATGGTTAGGTAATTAAAGTTTTCTTTCGCATGTATGCAAAACAAGCTCTAGTTTTTATTCAACGTATTATTTTTCAGGAATGAATTTTGCAATATTCTATCCTTTTTCCTGCTTTATGTATTTTAATGCTGCTGTTAAAAAAAATCTATATTTTCATGGTTGAGTTATCTACAAAAAGTTCATTACAACAAAGGCTTTATCCCCCCCCCCTTTTTTTCACGTCTTTCAAGAGTGCATACTATTTGCTTTATAACTTTTTCTGTAAAAAATCGACTTTAATAATTGTTTGACAGCATGGCATCTAATTTTATATCGGATTATTTTGTCACCTAATTTTCATGAAATTTATTTACCTATAAATGACACATTATCACTGAGTAAATGACATGGATTCTTCAACTGCAATTTAAACAATATATTTTGTTTCAGCTATACTTAACTTATAGATTGATTTTCATGCATATTATTCAACTTGATTTCGGACAATCGAAGTGTTTACTTCATTGTTACACAATGTTGTTGTGTTGCTTACACAATGAAGTGTTTACTTCATTGTGTAAAATATGACTTGATTTAATTTTTGTTTTTAAAGAACTTATTAACTTAAGTTTTCTTATAAGAAATTTGCTCTCATTAATAATACTTGATTAATTATTTAATCTCCTTTCTTTAATTAGAACTTATGATAATTGTTGATTTCAATATTGTTTGAAAATTTTCGAGAATAATATTTTGCTTTTGAGGGAAAGGATTGCAAACACAATTATGTATCAAGACATTTTTGATCATTATATTGAGTTGCTTACAAAAAAAACGTTTTAGCTCCTTATGAAATGCATTGGTTTTTTTGATACGGATGAAACTGAAGAAAAAAAAAAAAGCAATTGTGTTTGAAATAAATATAATTAGAAACTCTCATGAGTGTGTATGTATAAACTGGACGAAATAAATTGTTTTAATCTCAAGCTTTCTTTATTTGTTATATACGGGTAGGGGGTGGGGAGACAATACATTGGTGAAAAATTATCATTCTAATGAAAAATAAAATGTACCCAAGTTTTCTTTTCTGTTTGATTTCTTCTCAGACTTTCATGTTCAAACCAACTTTATGTACACATTTCGAGAATGCTAATTAGTATGTTTTACTTATCCTGTATGTTGTGGTGCCCAATAGTGGGAAGGGGTGTTTTCCGGGGCTTTTTTCTAGGGGGGGGGGGTATGCACTTTGTTTTGAATGTCTAAACGAGATTTTTAGTGATCCCACCTGCCAAGGCTTGTAGTGGGATTTAAACCTGATAAACCAATTAATATGGTAAATGTGGGGTCGCAGGGGTGCCAAATTCATTTTTTGCATTAAGTCACCATTTCAAAAAACTCATTTGATGGATTACTGTAGTCAAATTAGAATTTCCAGTTAATTATTTTATGAAGTGAATCATTCATATGGCATTTAAGTTTCATTACAATTATTTTACAAACCGTTTCAAAAATAATGTTGATAATTTCTGAGAGCTTAAATTTCACCACTTTCACTTAAAAGCCATGGATAGGGTGCGAGTTTTAATGAATGGTAATTTGTTGTGCTAAGTTTTTAAAATAAATAGTTCTCTTTTTTACTTAGTATTATGCTAAATTTATGACATGTAAGCAAATGAATGTTTTGTAATTTGGGGGAAAAACATATTGGAGAATTGAAGTAATTGTTTATTTATCAGAAAATGAGTTAAGGATTTTCATGCTGACAATTTTATATGGCATAAAATTGCTGCTTGTAATTTTATAAAACTATATTAACTGGATTTCAAAATATTTTAAGTGTTTATGAACTGATTTAACATTAAAAGAACACACTGCAGATATTGGCTGCTCTTTCCACAGTTTCTGCTGGTTCTGAAAATCTAAACGAAGTTGTGAAGACTCCTTTCTTGAAGATAAATGTCAGATGCCAAAGGACTTCATTGAAATTTCGTAACCATGATGAGGCTAAGACTGAGGTATTTGATTTTGCTTCTAAGTGTTGCAGGCATTATAGCATATTGCCTTGTGTTTTTGCCACATCCAAAATCTGCCAATAAAGCTTTACGTCTAAAGGTCACTCATGAAGATAAAAGCTTAACTTTTAAGAATGCTAGTCCTTTACAAATAGAATGGCAGTATTTTGATGAGAAGAAATATGTGGCTAAAACAGCTGTTAAATCTGGTGACAATCCATATTCTCGCAATAAATTCAATCAAGAAGCTAGTGACAAACTTCCAAGTAACAGAGATATTCCTGACTCAAGGCATGATGAGTGCACATCTAAATCATATAAAAAAGATCTTCCAGCAACTAGTGTTATAATTACTTTTCATAATGAAGCTCGTTCGACGTTGTTGCGTACCATTGTCAGTGTTCTCAACAGAAGTCCTGAACATCTGATCCGAGAAATTATTTTAGTTGATGACTTCAGTGATGATCCTTCTGATGCATCAGAATTAGCTAGCATTCAGAAAGTTGTTGTGCTTCGCAATACTAAAAGACAAGGACTAGTTAGATCCAGAGTTAGAGGTGCGGATGCTGCAAAAGGAAAAATTTTGACATTTTTAGATAGTCATTGTGAATGTAACATAAACTGGTTAGAACCTTTATTAGAGAGAATTGTTGAAGACCCAACACGTGTCGTTTGTCCTGTTATTGATGTGATAAACATGGATGACTTTAAATATTTTGGTGCTTCAGCAGACTTAAGAGGTGGTTTTGAATGGAACTTGGTTTTTAAGTGGGAGTTTTTATCTATGCAAGAGCGACATTTAAGAGCATCTGATCCTACTACTGCCATCAAGACACCCATGATTGCTGGTGGGCTATTTTCAATTGATAAAGACTACTTTCAGAAGATGGGAAAGTATGACGAAATGATGGACATATGGGGTGGTGAAAATCTTGAAATATCCTTTCGCATATGGCAGTGCGGTGGAAGTCTCGAAATAATTCCATGCAGTAGAGTAGGCCATGTATTTCGAAAACAGCATCCATATACTTTTCCTGGTGGTAGTGGTAATGTTTTTGCTAGAAATACAAAACGGGCAGCAGAAGTTTGGATGGATGAATATAAAAGCTATTACTATTCAGCTGTTCCAGTAGCAAAAAATGTGCCAATAGGTAATATACAAGATCGTTTATTATTGCGTCAGCAACTGAACTGTAAACCATTTAAGTGGTTTCTTGAAAATGTATATCCTGAATTAAAAGTTCCTAATAAAATGAGTTCCCCTCATGGCTCTATTCGGCAAGGTATGATGTGCATTGACACTTTAGGACACAGAATAGGTGAAACCATTGGACTTTATACTTGTCATGGAGGAGGTGGTAATCAAGAATGGAGTTTTGGCAAAGATCATCAAATTCGTCATGACAATGTATGCCTTACACTTGTTAAACCTAAATCTGCTATGTCTTTGACGTTAAAGACTTGTAGGGGAGATATTAATCAAAAATGGTTACAAATCAATAATCATACCATTAAACATTTTATGTATAATTTGTGTGTTGATAGTAGGCATCATAAGACGAAAGGACTGATTGTCATGACTTGTGATGACAAAGCTCAAAGCCAGCAGTGGGTTTTTGCTAAATCAGAAGTTTAATTGAACTTGAGGGTTTA
Source organism: Uloborus plumipes (assembly GCA_038373865.1). Taxonomy (NCBI): domain Eukaryota; kingdom Metazoa; phylum Arthropoda; class Arachnida; order Araneae; family Uloboridae; genus Uloborus; species Uloborus plumipes. The sequence goes on from JAXGGA010005057.1 coordinate 5,548, forward strand.
AAATAGTATCAAGAGATTCTTTGAGCCAGTCTTGATAGCCACTTTAATACCAGAAAAAATATAAAGTAGTGCAAAGTTATCCAAACTGGCTCAAAGATACCCTGAATGAGTACTTGTGATTGGTTACAAATGTCCAAAGTAATTGTGATATTATGTGCCACTTTTTAATATGACATGTATGTAAGATACTGCTTCTTTTATTACCACTTTGTGAAAATTTACAAAACTTAATACTTTTGACTAGTCACAAAATTGAATTGAAATGATTCCTAATATTTTCTTTTGTGTCATTTTTAGAATAGTTCATAATGTATTCTGTCGTCTAAAAATGCAATAAAAATCTATGCATTTTTTGTATTTAACCATGTAAAATTAAATCAAAGTATTTATTTGTTATTAGGTATATAAAAATTTATCAGATAATTTTATATAAATTTTATCTTCAGATTCTAATTCCAGATTTTGACTCTCTATTTTTATTAATTCTTAGAATTATTTTTTGTTTTTTTTATCATGGCCTTCTTAATCTTATGATAGGTTTTCAACTATAAAAATACTGTAAGGCCTGTGTTATATTACATTTTTTTAATGCACTTTTGCATTTTGTTGGGGGCAGGGGCCCATGCACATTGCAAGTCCCCAGGCTTTATCTGAGCAAGCCCATGCGTAAAGATGAGAATTTCGTATAATTAAATTTTTTTCCTTTACAAATCTTAACAGCTGTAGATAGTTGGTCCACTTTCAAAAAAAGTTATCCTTTATTTTGTGAAAAGAAGTGCAGCTTAAGGATTTAAAATTTTTAAGCAATGTTGAAAAATTCTTACAAAAATTTTCTTGGACGTCATTTAATGATATGTTATATTTAAAAAAATGAGATGCATGCATTTTTATAATACTCTTTAGTTTTAAAAGTATCCATATTTATTTCGTTGGAACATAGATTAAGATAATTTCATTTATGTTTATTGTTTGTTACTACTTTGTTGGTTAAAGTTTCATATTTGTTTCTTTTGTGATGATTAAAGCAATTTACAAGGGATTCGACATCCCACTCTCTTGATCCAAAACTTTGGTTATAAATGGAAATTATAAGGTATCTTCAGGTGCAGAAGGAGGGAATAAAGATAAGGACAAAGGTTACAATGGATAGCCCCTAGTACAAAAAATGTTTCTAGTCTTATTTGAATTTAAAATATTTTTGCAAGACAAAATAATACTTCACACTATTATCTATAACTGAAATGGAAAATTATGTTTCGCAAGAAGGAATTTTTTCCCCGGAAAATATGAATATAATTTAATAATTTTTTCCCTATATTTTCTAATTAAAAATCTGTTTAATATATTGTTATTCATCTTGCATTAATTGATTTTTTAATTCCAATGAAAAAAAAAGAGTTCTCAGTTGAAATTTTCAAACAATTACCAATTTTACTGCAAGTACTGAATATGCATTAGGCAGTCTACTTTTTAAAAATTCTACATCTTATTGCAACCACTCGTTATAAAAACCTTCCTCTGTGGGATGGAGATGGTCATTATATCGAGTCTTGACTATATATCGTAATACATACAACAAAGAAAAAAAAATTTTTGAAAGGCAAAACTGATTTCATTTGGAAAATAGTTTTAAAAATTTATCCTTTTTATGAGTCATGAAAGAAAAGATTCACTGTGTTCAAAATTTTTGGTGTTTAATTTGTCGCTTAAAGTGGAAAATCTAGACGTCAAATTAACATTTTTGGTTGCAACATGTGACTAACGACCACTTATTTCTAACGTTTCTCATATGGCATTGCTAGGTAATTTTAAGGCTTCATGTTAAAAAGTGGAGTTCAAGTGTTGGCACAGACCTTCTTCCGAATGTTTCATCCTTAAAAGGAAGTTAATAAATCCAAATCTCATTTGTATGATTGCCTATAAACCGTTAATCAGGTTATCACTTGCATTATTAATAATAACTATGAATAAGTTGTAAGCTGAAAATTCCACAAATATTTTCTGCTGGGGTTTGTTAAAATTATCTCACTCTCTCTTTGGCTGTATTTTATTCAGCTTTAAAATGTCTTATTAGTTTTGAATGGGGGAAGAAAGTATTTTTATTAACAAATAGATAAAGTTTTGTATACTTAATCAGTTTTTTTTTCATTACTCATTCAGTATTATATAGTTATTGCAAAACATTTCAGGTGATTATTATTTAACTGATCATAAATATGGCACTGCAATTACTTTCTCTGTTATTCTAAACAGGGTATTAAAACAACCTCTCATGTAAGGTTGGGGTTTTGACGTCTTAAAGTGGTTTTTTACAGAAAAGATGGGTTTTACTGTTCAAAACAGCCCAAAAGTGTCCTAAACTGTCCAAAAGTCATGCTAAAGCTAAGGGAATATAATATGATCAATATGAAAAAACTGAAATATTTGTAATGCATAAATATTAATTAGTTCTTATTAATAAATATTTGATAATATTTTTCTCTAAAAAAATTTATATTAAAATTGGAAAAAAAAGTACGCTATTTTATGTAAAAATGTAAATTCGCCAAAAACACTGCAACTTAAAATTTCCTTATGTAAGAGTTGGTAGTGTTACAAAAAGAAATTTGCATAACTACCAAAGCAACTAGTTTCAGTTATAGTTATAACTCAAAAAAAAAAAAAGCTTTTAAGGGTGAATATCAGGAAAAGTGCTAATTTAAGTCACAAGTGAATTTCTCAAGCACTTCCAAACAAAACCTAAAAATTTTTCTTTTTTCATACAGTAAACTGCGTCGCACAGACAATCCATGACAAAATTTTCAGGTTTTACTTCAATTTGTGACAATGGAACTCTTTGCCTCAATGTCATGTCGGCAGCGCGTCACACATTCAAATCGTAAAGTTAAAAAAAAAAATCCTGTGGATTATAAAACATCGCAGCAAAAACAAATACAAAAGGAAATAACGTGTTTTATGGTCATCTATGACGATTAACTCTTGTGTATTAGATAAAATAAATTTAGATCGATAAAAAAAAAACAATTTCTGCTTGTCAAAAGTTTTTATAACATGAAGAGTGAGCCAACTTCCAGAATGATAATATCTAGACAAAACATTTTTTGGCACCAAAAAATTACGCTAGGTTAAGCTCTAATATCTGCTGTTTCAGTTCCGATAGAAAATTTTCACTTTGGTTGCATTGAATTACAGGTAAGATTTTTTTCAATCTTGACTTTTCTGTTTCTACCAAATGAAGTGTTATGTCGGCAGCGGAAATTAAGACACAAAATAAATTAATTTTTCAATGTATTTTTGCATAATGGAAAAGAAACCTATTGCCATGAACATAATAAGGTGTTTTATTTTCAAATCTTTAATTGGGGATGTTCAGCTATCATATTGCAGGAAATTTGTCATGTCGGCAGCGTCGAAGTAGAAGATATTTATTACGAAACTGATACGTGCGTTACCGATGTTTTTTCGCAATGCTTTCTTCGTGTTATGAGTTTGTTGAGTTGTTTTAAAGTACAAAGATAATTTCCAGTGCATCCTGCCGAATTTTCCCATTGTTGGAAGCAGTTTATTTATTGTTTTTATAAATGCTTCAAAAACATTAATTTTTCTGCAAAATTTGAGTTTTCAAACAAAATTATTGCCATTTTTCACCCTCTTTTCCTTTACATCAATATTCAGACCTTTGTTCGTAACTAATGCACCCAAAAATACAATTTTGTTTTAAAATGGAAAACTTACGAACAGTTTAGTGCGAATCTCCCTCCCCCGCCAAACTCTGACTGTCTTGAATTAATTTCGTTTTTTAAACCCCTAACGGTTCTGGACATCTTATCACGTTCATTTAATATGGAATTCTGGAACTGCCGAAGCGCCGGAGGGTTAAGATTATGTTAAGAATTTTATTTTATTTTGTTTTTTTAACTATCAACCTATTTATCTGTTTGAAAAAAACTTTGTCGCACTAATTTTAACTTTAACTAACTTTTAATTAGTCTCTAATTTTATTTATGAAAAAAAAAAGCGTTCAGGCTATGTAAGTATTATTATATTCTAAGTAATAATTATTTTCTTTTTCAGCATAAAAGGTAGTAAATGGGTTTACTTTTGTACACTAAGTGTGAAATCTGTAACATTTGTCAGATCGGTAGCATTCTCATCATGTCGGTAATGCTCAAAGACCCCCCCCCCCCCCCAAAAAAAAATAGGTGGTAAATGTTCACCTTGACCATACCCCTAATTTTTAAAAAAAATTGTTGCTAATATGTATTTGAAATACCCTATTAATTTAATTTTCTGAGTATCTTTAAAAACTGAAAATTTCCATGGTCAAATTGGCACTTTTCCTGATATTCATTAAATGTGTCATATATTTAGGAGGAAGAATAGCTTAATTTTTTAAGGGTCTTGTACGATATTGTTTTGCATGATGTTAAAAAAAAAAGAAACCTTTTAATCCTAGATTGAAAAATTATTAATTCTGGATATGCTCTACATTTCAAAACTAGTGATTTAAAAAAAAAAAACGTTTATTTAGTGTATCCGAGCTTGAAATAGCTCAAGTTATTTCATCACGAAAGTAAAAAGAAGAAAATGTACAATAAAGCTTTTTTCTTCAGTTGGCAAACTCATTTAGTGCTTTTAAGTCAATTATTGCACTATATTTTGACCACTCTCATGTGTATATCTTTGTAGAAAATTTGGCTACTATTAAAAACAAAATTACTTACATTGAAATTTTTAGTGAAGAAATGTAATTTCTATGTTCCTAGATTGGAATCAGGAGCATAAATTTATTTTTAAATATAAATTTGAATGTTCACATTCAATAAATAAGTTCCAACTTAATAATATATTTCTTTAATAGATTTTATTTTGTTTTTGACACTTTCTCACAAAGTAAAATTTTACTAAAATTTAGTTTTGGACCGAACAATTTAAACCAGGATTTTTACCGTAGTGTCCACACAAAACCTTGCCAACCATGCTCACATAATTCGTAGTAGGGTACAGAGTAGGGAATACAGAAGTAGGGAATGTTTTGATTATATGCTTGCAAGTTTTGTTTTAAATTTCAAATTAACAAAAATGCTGGATTTTTTTCTGTTATGTGTTTGTGTTATGTCTTAAAATTTTTTTATGCCTTTATTTGAAATCAAGGAACTTTTTGTTACATATTCACAAAATTACAATTTAAATACAGTTCCAAAAAAGTGTTCCGTGCCAATGACATTGCAAATCCTTAAATTTTATTACTTTCAGAATAGTCAAAATATACTTGTTGAAATAAATTTCAGTTTCAAGTATTTACTTTTTACTTTTTTAATACAGTTGCTGTTAATTTCACTCCTCGTACAGCAAAAATATTCGTCCATAATACATACAATTTGCCAATACATATTAAAAGTAGTTAAGGGGTATGGAGCAATTGAATTTCAAAATTTTATCCGTTGAAAAACTAGGCTTTTGTCATGTATTTGAGAAGAAAGCACCTAGTATTTGCAGTGATATCCTCCATTTAGGAATACAGAAGTGCAAAATGAGATCATATGTATAACTGAGATTCTAGTTTATATAGTGACAGAAAAAAATATTAAAAAATCATGTCATAACATTGATAGTAGCATTTAATTATATTGGACCATTGATTTTATAGTACTCTCCTCTTCATACAAAAACCATAGATTTGAATTCTGGTTTACTGCAAAATAAAAAACAGCTTCTTTAGAAGTATATTTCCTGCTTTCAATTTCAATTTTACTATAGCAGCTTGTTACTGAAAGCATTCAAGAGTATTTGAAAATAGTATTGGCTGAATTAAACCTTAAATAATAATATTTTAGGATAAAATCAAAAGGTAAAAGCATAGTTATTTACCATCAAAATTCCCCAACATTTTCCATATTGTTCTAAGTCTGAGTTATTTGCATTGCTAACTAGAATGTGGAAGTACTAGATTTTTCAAATATATTTTTATATGATAGAATAACATACTAGTACGAGCCATGTGAGAAAAAATGTTTGGGGTACTTTTTTTAAAAAGAATCTTTAAAGCTCGAGCCAATGAAAGCAATGGTGCCATTGGAGAGGAGCTTGCTGTAGGGGGAGTGAAAACAGGATATTTGCAGAATTCACAATGTTGATGATTAGGGCCTTAATAGGTAAAAGTCACCAAATAATGCATTTCTGAAAATTTGAATTTTTTTTCTCGTAAAAAAAAATCATAGCTGACACTATTGCACCTGCCTAACTATAGCCATTATGTGTGTCCGTCAGAATTTGAATAGTGGTGTCAGTTATTCAGATTTAACTTCTTTTTTTTTCTCTTCAATTTTAATTAGGAAGAAATGTTAAAATACAATTCTAACCCAACAAATCTTTTGTTTTCTGAAAGTTTTAGCAGTCTAAATTATTTATAGTAATTCAACTGAGTTCAGGTTGTAATCAATTAGATTCGGAACAATTTTAGGTTTAGACAATTTTTTTTTTTCAGTGTAAAGCCTATCTAGTTATTCTTATGTCAATAATTAACATTTTATGCTGATGGTGTGCATATTAACCAAAACATATCCCTCATTATTTGCTGTTAGACTTCTTATAGCATTTCTTAAGCTTAAGCCATAGTTAATTTGAGCAAAATTAAAGTTTTGCTTAATTAAAGATGAAATTGTTAAGTCAGGAATCTGTCATTAATGAAGTGCTTTTCTTCATTATTTCCATGATAGTATCACCAAATGTTTAAAATTTGGACATAGGTTTTAGTTGTACCTTTTTAGTTAAATAGGGCTTTTAAAAAATAAGATTGAAATGATTTTCCTATTTTGTATTTGTTTATCATTGTGCAGTAAACAATACCAATAAAATGTTTTTAAAGATTTCATGTTTCTTCATGCCAAATTTAAAATATAAATACGGAAATCAAATTGTATGGCAGAAGAAGCTCGTTTTGATTATTAGGGTAATCTGATCAGTAAATGTGAACCTTAATAGTACTATTTCATTTTCAGACATTTTTCATACTCTTAAAAACTGAAGCTTTTAGTAAACGACATTAAAAACATTTTTCTGCTATGGTTCTTTGAAATTTTCGTTGGTTTTAATGACTATTAAACCCAGTAAATGAATTTGTCTAAAAGATGGGCAAGCAAAATTTTCTAGTCATTTCCTTTTTGAAATTGTATAAGTTATTCTTGCTTATTCATCTAAGGTCAAACTTTTGAAATTTTTTTTTAAGGAAAAAAAAAAAAAAACTTCATGCACTGGTCCTATTCATGTGAAATTCTTTCTGATATTTTGGTATCATTTATTTTTTGTACATATTTTTATATGCATTCATTAATTGAATTTTTTTTTTTTCAAAAATCAGTCAAACAACAAGATTTCTAATTTTAAGAAAAATTTCATATCATCACATTAAATTATTCAGTCATGATTGTAGCACTTTTTGTGGGAAGAAATGTATCTAAATGTGCATACATCCCAGTAAAAATATTGTAATCCTAATCTACAAATTTTGGGATGAGGGGAAATGCTTTTTAGAATTTTGAGAGCTTGTTGCTTGATTGATTTTTTGAAAATTATTATTATATGTTCTCTTGCATAGCACATGTTACCTGAACTCTTGTCTTCGTGCTTAAGAAATCATATTTCAGTTCATGAGTCTAACTTTCATTTTATTCTTTGAGAAAATCTACTCTGATTTAGTGGTGCATTTGAGGGGGGGGGATGATATCCTGTCACCTTTCTATTTAAACTCGAGCATCCATGATTTTTTTTTTCATTTCGATATTTCCGACACACACACACAATCATATCTTTAAGCATACCCCCACCTTTTTTTCCAGGACAGCACCCCTGATTTAAATATTGTCAATGAATATGTGTGATTCTGGTGTGTAATATGAAAGAACGATATAACGGAAGAAATAATGCATATGAAAATATAGTTTTATTTTTGCTAATGTTCTAAGTGTGTATATCTTCAAGTATTAAATCTTTTCGTACTAGTCAAAATACTCTTAAAGAAAAGTTAAGTTCCTATTCATATTTGACATTACTGTAATTGCTGTGTGTAAGCCATATTTGTAGAGTGCCTCAGTTAAAATAGCAGTATTTGTATTACTTAGGCTAATAATTTGGGGGGAGCTCAAAGCATATGCACTGCATGCATATTTTGGAAGAAAAGGAAACATACACACACTGATGTATATAGAAATTATGTTTTTAAACCTAAGGGGCGCATCCATTGCCCCTTCTTTATTCTCTTGAATGGCCATCAACCTGCAGTGTAAATAATAAATCTTAGCTCAAATACAGTTATGTCTTTCAGGTCCTTATAATATTCTTTTTACACTGGTCAGCAATAATATTCTTAAATAGATAACTAGTTTCTTGCGTACTTTTCAACTATGGCGAAATGTTACTACAAAAATGCTTCCTGTGCTCATTTTTATTTATTTATTTATTTATTTTTTTGTATTTTTTTTTTATACGGCAAAATTTCGTAACTCGACAACCTCAGTAATTGGACATTTATTTTTCCAATGGTCGGTCTAATGTTAACAGCTGTTATCTGTTTTCAAAAATTATGGATTTATTCCTAATAAGGTACTCAAAATTGTTCTATTTATTTTTTACGATCTTTTCAAATAAATCAGAAAAAAAGAGAGAAAATAATTTAATGAACTTAATTTTTATAAGGTTGAGAGAGATGGTAAGCACTAGAAAAATAGCAAAACAGAAAACAGTAAAAAACTTTGGAACTTCGGTAAGTTGACACCTGCTTAACTCGACATATTTTCGTGGCCCCTTGGTATGTTGAGTTACTGAGATTCTACTGTATTTTGAAATTTGGCCAGTGTTTATGCATTGTTTCAATAAACTCACTATCACCTAGTAAGATGAATGATTAAAATAACAACTTGATACTTTAAATTCTTTTGGTGACAAATTAGAATATATATATATTTTAATGTTAAGCATTATTAAATTACTGCTTTTTTTCCTCACTTTCAAAACAAATATATTATTTCCATAATGAAAATTTGAAAATAAATATATGGCATATATATTTACATACAATAATATTATATGCTCATTTTTCAGTTTTTCTATCTTTTTTTTGATAATTTTTTAAACACAAGGCATAATTTTGTTAATTATTTTATTGAAAAACCATTTTTTTGTAGTGGAATAAAAAAAAACTTAACAGATAATTATTTTTTTTACTAATATTTTTTTTTTGTTAAAAAATATTATTTTTTTTCTATTATAAAAAAATACTTATTCCATGTGCTCTTTAACACAAAGTTTTATAATTTGGTCGAAAAAGATTATAATTGAATTACATTTCTTTTAAACTGATTACCAAAACTTGAAACTGCTTTGTTATGTGCTGAATTAAATGTTTTTCTTAAGTTCACTAGTCATTTTAGGATTATTTTTACTATTATGAGTTTTTTGTAGTCTGTTAATGAACATGCTTTATCTGCACTCATCACTCACTCTTTTCTTTCAAATACTGTTCCTTTTTCATTTTTTTTCGAGAACTTAATTAAGTATTTTTTTTCAAACTGCTGGATGAATACTTCTTCAATCAAATTAATTCAGTTTGTGATCAAACTAGTAAAATTTCAAAGTATTCTTCTCATGAAAAAGGGGAATAATCAAACAATTTACTTTAGTTTTCTTAAAAACGTGATGCTTAGAAATGCTTCAACTTATTTATTATTATTATTATTTTGCATTTTATATCTGCTTAAATTTAGATTTTTTAAAGCTATGTACGCTTTTTTATTAATTTAATAATCTATTTTTTGATAATATTTACTCTAAAACCCCCATAAAAATAAGTGAATATGACTAACAACATATATATATATTTCAATGTACCAATTCGTTTTCAGCATGGTCAAAATTTTCCCTGAGCCCAGAGAAGACAAAATAGTGTTTTTTTTTTTTTTTTTGGGTGGGGAGGGGTATATTGGTTGAGATATTTTTATCAACCAAGATGTCTGCCCTGTCACAGAAAAGGGGTTTTCTTCCAAAATTCAGGTTTTCACAACTTTGAGTTTAGTATTAAATTTTTACTCACAAATATTCATCGGAAAAAAAGGAAGAAAATAAAAGTGGTTAGTGTATGAATTCAAACTACAATTCCATTGTGAATATTTGAAAAAAGTTGGAGAGGAGAGAGATTTAACTTAAAAGTGTGAACATTTGAATTTCTGACTGAACTCTTTTTTAGCCTGACGTAAAAAATGCTGACAATTACTCTCATTTTATTCCTAATTAGTATTTTAGTTTTTGCCTCTGGGTGTCCATATTTTATATTCTATTCATTTGTTGTTGCATAAATCACATTTTGTGCAACAACTCATATCGTACAAATTTCACATTGCAGTTTAAAGTGTTAATTTTATCATTTTGAGTAATTGAAAAAGGATTTATTCGAGCTTAGTTGATTTTTTTCATTCCCTTTGTTATAAGACTTATCAAAACAAGCAAGATTTGTTCACATTTTGACTGTCAAAAAAAAAAAAAAAAAAGAATAGTTAGGCTATTTTGAGAATGTGTTGTGCTAGGTATATATACATATATATAATACTTAATTTCCTGTTTGATTAAATTTACATGATCGTAGATTATTACTAGCAGATTTTTAAAAAACTTTTTTGATGGGTCATAGTTTACCTTGTGTAGGAAGGTGATAACATCCATTTCACGCCGTTGATTTCAAAATTCTTTGATTTGTAGCATTCATTACCTGCTCAAAAGTGCATTTCAGCATGTTCATTAGCACCTAAAACCAAGTTAGTATTTCTGATGTGTTTTGATCTAATTCTTTCAATTTGTTTATATGCTTTGTGTGTGTTATTTTATTTTAATATTTTAACTGAAATCCGAAAGCTTTTCTGGAGACAGGGTTTCTTGTTACTTGTGTAAAGCATTGTGTGCAATGCATGACGATAAGCTCTTTGCATATGCAGTATTAAAATGTGTGAGGGATTTTTGCTATTTTCAGTTAGCTTTTTTGCTGTCTCGGTATCTTTCTATCATGCCATGTTTTGTAATATTTCTATTTTCCTGTTGAAAATTTTGTATGAATAAAGATTCATTTTTCATATATCCGCTCAAATGTTCTTTTGCAATATTAAACTGTAACACATCAGTACAGCTATATTTTGAGACTTAAACTTAGTAAATAATTTGGAAACTATATTTCTGCAATATGCAAGAGATTTTTTTTATAATCAAAGTGTTGATTGGTAATTTTATCAAAAACAAACGATTTTAATATAAAAGTTTTTAACTAATAAAAAAATTCATCTTCTGTATCAAACATTAAAAAGTTACTAGCAACCAGGGCGTCCTTCTCGACACTTGTAAACATGTCTAAATGTTTTCAATCATTACCGTTTCTTTCCGTTTCATTAACTTTTTTAAAAGTTGTCTTGTTAAAGTCTTATTAAGCATAAAATAATGTTATTATGCACTAAATAAGTAATTGGTCGTGGAGAAAGACATAAAATAAAACAGCTCGCCATATGTACCCTAAGTTGCAACAATAACATACTGCATTATAATAAAATTATAATGCAGCATGATACAAAAATATTTGAAGCTTTGAAAATAAGGTTGATGAATATAAAAAATACCTTTGTGCGATTGATGTGAAGTTTTAATCCAACGTTAGAGAAGTACAAATATACAGGTACACTGCAGACACGTGTTTAGGGGCTACAAGGAACCCCTTTTTCAACGCATGAAGTGTGAGCTTTTGGATGAAGAATCATCCGATAAAAGCAACACGGAGGAACAAAAGACAGTATAAATAGTAAAAACTGGATATTAACAAAACGAACAAGACAATGCTTAGAGCCGAAATTTATTACATGAAACCATCAGGAAAAAAACGTTAAGAAATAAATGTCCAAAAAATCCGAAAGATAATAAACATTGTCAAATGAATGAAACCACTTGTGAATGAATTAGCAATACATTTGCAAATAGGAATATTATGTACCGAAGCAATTGTAACAGACGGAGAAACAGCAGAATGAAATAAAAAGAAATGAAGTTAAGTCAAAAAATGTGAGCAAAAAATTGAAAAGGTAAATTGATTAATGTAAAGATAAGCGACGCGAAAAAGCCAAAAAGCTAACAAATATAATTTATACAAATGGATGCCAAACAGCAGAAAAGTAAGGAATAGCATTTAGATCGTTAATTAAGTCAGAACGGTTTTTTAAAGTGTGGAAGGATTCCCAAAAATAAAGATCTGCTGGGTTGGGGCATTTTTGGGCAATTTGAGAAGAATTAAAATCGAAAGAATAATTCCTAATCCCAACAATGTTGCACAATACTAGACTTATTTAATTGTTGCTTTTTAACATAATTCTGATGTTTTTTTAAGCGGAATTTAAAAGCACGTAGCGTTTGACCTATATATAAGAGATTTCAAATGCAATTAATTTTATAAATACCACAACTGTTAAGAGGATGAATGGGATCTTTAAGAGAAGAGAAACATTTATGATTTATGTTTCGCAATCAGATCGTCATTTTGAAAAATAATTCTGAATATTCTCTTTAATCCGCAGTAAAAGACTACCCAGGTAGCACAAATAACCTTTAAACTTTTTAAGTGGTTGTTACAACGTTAATAACCATTTTACAACCTTTAAAAAACGAAGTTTGCTACTTGGGTAGCTTCCAGTTTCATAAAGTTTGTATTTAGCTTAGATATTACTACTGTACGAACTTAAATTTTGAAAATAAGTTCTGGACGTATACATATTTCCTTTTCTGGACTTTTTAATTGTACAAATGGAAGATTCACTCATGCTACCCTCGACGAACTTTTTATGAATTCAAGCAAAACGAGAATCTTAAGTCTTTTCTTTAATTTTCAGAGAGTTTTTCTTTCTATATTAATAAACTTCAGATGAAGCAGCGTGCTTAGGTGCCATTATCTATCGTCAACTATTATATTAAGAGTTTAAAAAATAAATGAAAAATTAAAATAGTTGTTTGTATTAGGTAACAAAGCGACTAGTATGTTAGGGAACTATGCTAATAGGATGAAAGTCCTTTCACGAGACTACATTTAGTAGACAATAACGAACTGATACTCAAGCACCGCAATTCCCCTCCGAAAAATTTCGTGTTGCTGCCGAGGTATTCGCTATGGCTCTAAAATTCGTCACGTGTGAAAAACGTTATAGCCATTTCGCGTAAGTCGAATTGCGTTCCAGGACGATTCCGCTGCTTCTAATTTTTGTTGGCTTTCATGTCACTTATCAAACACACTATTAGTATAAAGCAGTGAGTGACCGCCCCCTAAGCAAGGGCTAAGGCAGGAACATGCAATGCAATACACCGCCAACTCGGCTATTTCGATCCACGGACTGCAGTTTCGTGCTTACTTTGTTAGAATGTTTAATTCTGTTATCTTGCTGTACTTTAACAGATTTGAGTTTTTTTTTTTTTTTTTGAAGCCATTAATGTGATTATTTCCACATCTTATCTCTTACATCATGATAGTTCAATGATATGTTTCCCTATTATGTTTCGTATTTTAATTTGGAAAGAAAAAAAGTTTTCTTATCAAAACTATTATTTGAACGAAACTTTTTTCAAATGAATAAATTCCAGTTTCCCTCCTTTTCTCTTGTCTGAAGTTTTCTTAAGTCCCATTATCGATCTTCTAACCACAGTTTGCGAGGTGCTGATTTAGAGCATCTATTTATTGATTTTTCTTTGCATTAGGACCGTCTTCAATTCCTTTTTTGTCCCATTACTTTTTTCCCTGAGAAATCTTCTTGAAGAATAATGAGATGGAAAAAAAACTTTGATCTCGCTTTAGATGAGTTTGAAATGCAACTTGGAACATTTCTGATGGAAATTTATCTTTCAAGTAAACGTTCTCTACCCTCTTTTCATGGAGAATTTACCTATAACGCATGTACATAGTACTGACACATTATATTATATATAAACTCATGTTTGTGAAAATTGCAACACCATGAAGGAATCGTCATAATTGAATGAAATTTAATACACAGTTGAGTGATAATAATACAAATAAATGATTAAACTTAGAAAGAGAGCCAACAAACAATAAAAAAATATTGAAATTAGTATTTTGTGTAGCTACCACGCGCTGCAATAAGTGCTGCTACGCGACGTGGCATGGAGTTAAAACAAATTTTTAATGTCTGCCTGATCAAGAGTATTCCACACTGTTTGTATGCGTACCCATAGTTCGTCTGTAGAAGCGTCAGGACGAGGATCACGAACGAGACGTCGACCAACGAAATCCCAGACATATTCAATCGGCGGCATATCCTGGGAATACGCTGGCCAGGGAAGAAGCTGTACCTGCTGCGATGCAAGAAAGGATTGAACAGTCCTAGCGACATGAAGTCGGGTATTATCCTGCTGAAATAGAGAGCCAGGCAAGCCTTGAAGGAAGGGGACAGCTTGGGACCGTAGAAATTCACTGATATACCGGCTGCTGCTCAGGTTGCCCACAATTCGTAGCAATTGATATCGTCCGTGATATGATATGGCACCCCAGGCCATGACTCCAGGTGTTCGTCCACTGTGACGTTCGATAATGCACTCTGGAAGGTGGCGTTCACTGGCATAGCGTCAGAGGCGAATGCGGCCATCATGGTACCACAAATTAAAGCGGGATTCGTCAGAAAACACAACATACTGCCAATCAGCACGCCAGTCCTTATGCTGATCCGCCCATTTTAGCCGCAGGCGGTGATGGTTTAGCATGAGGGGGATCCTGTATAAAGGAGTCTTTGTGCGCAGTCCACGTTGAAGCAGACGTCTAGGAATTGATGAAGCACACAATGAAACACCTGTAGCTGTTGACCACTCTGCTGCCAGTTGTCTAGAAGAAGTTTTACGGTCCGTCAGCACCATGCGGATCAGGTATCTATCATCGCGCGCTGATGTCACACTTCGGGGTCCACTCCCGGATTTCCGAGTTGTCCGACACTCATCCGTCCACTGCTTCCAAACACGCATCACTGTGCTGCTGTTACGCTGCACACGAGCGGCTACTCCACGATAAGATAATCCTGCTTCACGAAGGTCGATGATCCTCCCCTGTTCAAACTCTGTTTGTTGTTGAAACCTCGCTCTTATTCGTCGAAGAGGCACAAGCAACGTCTGAGCTAACGTTTATCACAAGCAGATAACCACCTATAACCATACACGCCTTGCTGCAGCCAACTATTTATTCGGGTAAATCGGGCGTTCAGAGGGCGCTGCTCAGTGCACGCATGCGCTACGAGTCTTAAAATTCTAATAATTTGCATATCATACCCTACTTTGCATTTGCTGAAAATTTCAGCCCGTTCGCATAAGTCCTTCATGGTGTTGCAATTTTCACAAACATGAGTTTAGTTTTGACTATTCAAGGAGGCTGACTCCTGCCCTCTCTGTTGCGCCATTTGTGACGTAACAATCCGCGTAACAATTGGGAATCTGGTCAGAACACATATGTTTTGAAAGTACACAGCAGAAATAATATCAAATGAAAATCCTAGTGGCAGATGTTAAAAGCTTAGAAGTTATGAAGTTTTGCCGGTTACAGTTGGGATGAAACTATAAGATTGCTACATAAGAAGCTCTGCCTATTACTTGAAGCTTTTGCTTGCAAGATGCTTCAGTTTATACCCTCCCCGCACACAGACACTGAAATATACAATCGCAGTTATATTAAAAACACTCCAAAAGCATAGATGCCCTCCCCCCACCCTCTCCCTAACTTACAGCAGAGTATTTTAGTGAAAATCAATTCACAACTTGACACTAATAATGTTCTTTGTAGGTTTAATCATTCATCTTCATCCAGTTATCGGCTCACGATTTAAGATTATGAGATTTGCTTCTTTTATGTACGATACTTGGATTTTGAGTTGAGAATGAATTTTAAAACTCAACTAGGGCCAGATTAGCACATAGTGTTGCCCTAGACTAAAATTTGAGATAACACTTCTCTAAACCTCGATTGCACGTCTTGGAATCATTTGTAAACAGACTACTTTTTATTTCCACCCTCGTTCGCTACGTAGTTTGATCTGAGAACTTGTTTGTCAATCCAAAATTGATGGTTCCAAAGCACCTCTGCTGTAGTTTTGAAAAGTATCTAGTACCTCACAATTTTGCCCAGCGCTTAATTTTCTACAAAAAACATAGGATTCTTAAAAATTTATTCATGCGTAAATACTCTGAAGTTCAAGCCATTCTAAAAATTCACGTAAAAGAGAAGTACGGAAGCGGAACCTCCGTAACTATTCCTGTAAATTATGCTCTGATTGAACTATTAACGTTGTTCTAAACCTCTTTAATATGTTGATCAATCCTTATCTTC
Organism: Uloborus plumipes; assembly: GCA_038373865.1. NCBI lineage: Eukaryota > Metazoa > Arthropoda > Arachnida > Araneae > Uloboridae > Uloborus > Uloborus plumipes. Next base: position 21,938 of record JAXGGA010005057.1, read on the forward strand.
TGATCGAGTACCATATTTTTAACAACTTTTAGTACAAATCACAAAATTGGTCACATTTTCAGAAGAATAATTTAAAGTTCAGTGAAAGCTCACATAGGTAGACATCGACAGTCACTTGATAAGTAAATCAGGTGTTTTATTTTATTCAATCTGTATTTAAATGAATAAGTTTTTCAAAATCTATTTTATACTTACACTGATTCGGGAACAGAAATAAATCTTTTCTTCGTGTGTTCGTTCTTTGTTTTATTACATAAAAAGAAAAAATCGAATTACCTAAAATGTTTTCAGGAACACAATTACTTCTATCTTCATTTCTTTTGAAACAAATATCAATATTTTAACTCATGAGAATAACAACGCCATAAATGGTGGGTTAATGTATTCTGAGGAAAATTCATTGCACGTGTGATTATCCATTGTTCCGACTACAAAATAATTAAACAATCTTGTGACTGGCGAATGTTTTGCCCGATTTATTTTGATGCGTATGAAGCTTGAGTGACACTCCACATACTTTATTAAATTTATGACTAAGAAATGGAGCAGTAATAGCTTGTTAAATCTCTTATGCCATAAAAACCAAAAGACCTCCCCCCAAATGACAATTTAGTATGATATTCTGCTTAGAAGTATTGATTCTGAATTTTTGCTCATTGTTAGTAAAATTATCACTCCCATTTGAAAACAAAACTTACTTTTGGAATTCTTGCAATTTCATTGTGAAAAGGGTGTGCTCGTTTTGTGCAAAATTTCAAAAGAACACTTTAACTGATTTTTTGCTTGTTCTTCTTACTACACAACTCGGATTTACAAAGGTTACTATATGTAGGTGAGCTCTTCTGTTTCATGCATAAGTTCTTACTTCATTTTTGATTCTTTTCAAATGCTTCCCTGTACATTTGATTTTTGCACGAAAGTTTAGTACTTTTGTTCATGATTTAATTTCTTCTTTTAGAGGAAATTTTAATTTTGTAAATTAGATGTCTAAATTTCTAGGTCAGATTCTTAACAATACAGCGAAAAAAAGAACGATAACGCGGAGGAATTCAGTTTTTTCCACGAGTGAAGACACTCGTTTGCAGAATTAATTTTCAATATAATGTTTTAATTTTTAACTATGTTTTTAATTTATAAGATACAGTAAATACATTTTGATAAACACAAATATACTAAATTTATTAGCCTCTAAGTATTATTTATTTTTTGTTAATGCTATATATGTTTTAAATAGTATCAGGCAATTAAATATAAATTTATTTTCGTAGGCGAAAATACTCTGTTGAAACGCAAAATCCACTTAAAAGTTATCTTGGTTAAATTTAATCAACACAAAATCCATTACATGTAAGTTAAATCGATAAATTTCAACGAAATGCTGTACACATTCCGGTCAAAAAGAAAATACTATCTCAACTAGAATTTGCTGCAGAAAGCTTTTTTTTTATTACTGGAAGAAATTTATTCTTGAATAATCGACCATCAGAGATATAATCTATGTTTGTAAGCGTTATGAAAGCAATTTGCTTGTAGATCTTTCTCAACAAAACTTTGCGTTGTGTATGATAAATCAGTAACTTAACCCTTCACTGCACGATTTTTTATATTTTCATGCAAAAAATCATTTGTTACCTTTTAAATAGCCCTGAGTTCAGGAAAAATGAAGAAAAAAATTAATCTTAAAAATGTGCACCAAAAATGATGTTTTAATTGTTTGTTTTATATATGACACAAAGCACATAGCATATGCTTTGTATACCGATAAGTGTAATAATCTACAATGTGTTTTGTGCCATAAGTGGTATAAACAACTTTTCCACTAAGTGTATTTAAACATTTTTAGAACAAAGGAAATAATGACTAAGCACACTTCTAACGGAAATACAGACACTCTTTCTTTCAAAAGCAAGAACTGTAATACCTACCCTAGTACAACTAACTAGTGCATAAAAATCACACTAAACTGTTATAGCAATGTTGCAGAAGGGGCACAAAGCTCAGTTTAACTGCATTTAAAAATCATAGGAATATATGAGGGTTTATTTGGTTTGTGCCAGATCTGGCACACCGTGCAGTGAAGGGTTAAATCGGCCCGTTTGAATATCAATCGAATGCGTTTCATTTGGCAGCATATAAAAATTACCCTAAATCAATTTAGAATTTCGTAATATCAATTGAACACGAGTATTTATCAAAATTATTATTACTGTGGAGGTGTTGTTTACTGATATTAACTAGTTCTTCACTCTTTTGAGTCAAACATAGCGCAACGTCAGTGTAAATGGATTTATTCATATTCATGGATTACAACTCGTGTTGGAATGTTGAAAATTGGAATATACTGGTTGCACCAGTTATGGTCACGCTCGTTTAATTGTGGGCATACTATAAATTAGTAATAGTCGTACTTGCTGAATTCAAAATTTTCAGGAAATACACAAATTTATTCGCAAATATTGAAACACTTACTTTTTTTTCACAATATAATTAAAGTAATCTTCATTTAGCAATTTGAACAATATTAAATATTTAATATATTAATAATTATAACTGATAAATTGCTTTTGAAAGGTTCGTCTGAACAACAGCTAAATAAATAGATAAAATAAGTAGAACAACTGTTCTACTGCTGCGTTTTTTATTTATCGTTTGTAAAATTAAGCTGATGTTTTATCATCAACTCCAAATAAAAATTTTAGTAACGATGGCCGAAAAATTCATATGGTCATATAAGCAATTCATAGGTGGCTTATAACTTAAAATATATAGACTTTTAATTGAGTAGTAACTGATTCATTATAGCTTAAAAGGATCTTAATTAATGGCAAATATGTGCACTTATGATATAGGGGGAAAAAGCTAAAGAATGAATACGTGCAATTAATTTCTGTCACATAAACAGCAGTATAAGATCTTGAAAGAAACCCTTAAAAACTGAAATGCAAAGAAAATTCACTGTTGGTGACTAAGAAGAAGCATATTAGCGTTGTAAATCAGTCTCGGTTTAGATAAAAACTTGTGCAAGAAAAAAAAATGTGGTAAGGGTGCTCTTGAAAGATGCTTTTTCGAAAATCCCCAGATGGTGTTCCTGGAATATCGATTACAAACTTGATTTTGACAGAACAAGACAAATCTGACCATTGCTGGTTGGGTGCCCATAACTAATCGTTTACCCTATGCAAATATTTTTTGTTGTAGTTTTCAGTAAAAAGCTATTGTGGTGATCCACAATAAAGTTAGAAGTGCTAAAATTAAAAAAAAAATGTTGTAAATAAAACATTTGGGGATTGCAAAAAAAAGAAGATTTAATGAAGTCCAAGTTAAAATATGTGAGAACGAAAATAAAAATGCAATGAAATGTACCTTATTGGAAATGCACAGACCCATGTTGAGCGAACTGGTTTCACAACTGGAACACTAGTTATTAATAAATTAAATTTGCTTTTTCTTTTCTTTCTTTTTTTTTTACATTATCAGTTTTGAAATATAAGAAGAACTTCTTCGCCAAAAGTTCGAGGAAGTTTCATCTTATTAAATTGGCAGTGTTTCTCAAGTTGGTGTACTAAATGCTAATTTGTGTTTTCACACCCAAACATACATTATTTATAATTGCTTATTATTTCTCAAAGTCGCCGCAACTTTATCGAGAAGTATCTTCCGCTTATGTTGTTGCTAACATCCCTACTTTATCTTTTTTTAAATCTATTATTTACATTAAATTACGGGAAAGTGCACTAAAGCTGACAGCCAATAAACAGTTTCTAATGCTGACATTTTTAAATAAAGCAATAAATAAAATATTTATAGCATTACATTCTCAAAAAGAAAGAAAAAACTCATTTTAAATTATTTTTAAAAATTATCTTCCAAATCAATATTCATTCTATCATATTTCTCTCATTCTATTTCTCCATCAATCTGCTGTTTCAGTGCAGACACATCTGCAATTTATTTGACATAAAAACAATCACACACATTGAATCACGATTTTTAACAAGCATTTGGAGTTGTTTTTTATTATTTTACTTACCTCTTTTTTGAAACTATGTCAACAGTGGGTTGTTTTTTAGAAGTTTAAATTTTAAAAATTTTAATTCATAGTGTCTGAATTGATAGCATCGATTTTTTTTTCATTGGCAAACTATTGACCATGTATGAATACTGTTGAATACATTTTATTTGTTTGTTTTGTTTAGGAACATATTTGTTTGCAGTCGATTTTGCTTTTTTTTAAGAATCAGTATTCAAACCTAATTTGAGCGAGGCATTACACGATCAATTAGCGTTTTTAATACTATCGAAATGAAGACAAACTTAGGATTGATTAACAATAGAAACAACTCGCACTGATGCTTTCTCGGTCTTTCAACCGGTATTTTTGATTGATTTTTTTTTCTTACATCATTTGAAGCTATGTTAACAGTACGTTATGTTTCACCTTTGAAATTTTAATGATGAAAATTCCAATTCTTAGTGTATAAATAGATAGAATAGATTTTCACTCAAACGGCAAACTTTCTCTTCGTTATTGACCGTATACCTGTCTCCCACTTATGTAATCTTGGTCTTTCAACGGGTATTTTTGGTTGATTTTATTGTTATTATTTTTTCTTTCCTTTTTCATCATTTGAAGCTATGTTAACAGTGCGTTATGTTTTACCTTTGAAATTTTAATGTTAAAAGTTCCAATTCATAGTATCTGAATCGACAGAACAGATTTTCACACAAATGGCAAACCTTCTCTTCGAGAGTGACCATGTACCTGTCTCCCACTTATATAATCTCGGTCTTTCAACAGGTATTTTTGGTTGATTTTTTTATTATATTTTTTTTCTTTATATCATTTGAAGCTATGTTAACAGCGCGTTATGTTTCAACTTTGAAATTTTAATGTTAAAACTTCCAATTCATAGTATCTAAATCGACAGAATAAATTTTCACACAAACGGCAAACTTTCTCTTCGTGATTGACCATGTACCTGTCTCCGTAGGTCGTTCTTCGCACACCGCTTCCCAAAATACTTGTTCTTTCTTTGCATTGTCGTTCAACTCCCAAGGTTAGATTTTCATTATCGGCAAGAACATCGTCGAAACGTAATTGGCAAGCGGCCGCTGCCACTAACCTAGAACTGAACTCAGCTGGTGGCGTAAATCGGAATTAACGCGCATCCTTTTAGTTGATTTTTTTCCTCTAGTATATAAAGCCCTGACTGATTAGTCAACCTAGCATTTAACTTGTTTCTGTTCTGTTGACATACCGCAGCCTCTTTTTCATAAATCAGTTTTGTTTTGTGAGTTGATTTTCCTTCATGTCTCTTTTGAAACTGAAATGCTGTATTTTACTTTTTCTTGTGTTGAGTATTTTAAAGCAAGCTTTCCCTGCTGATTTTGGAACTTGAACCCTTTTCATTTTTTTATGGTAAAATTTTGTTATTTTACTAGAATAATGAATGTTTTATTGTTAAAATCAACTGCTAGGAACCCATTTAGTACTATGTATTGATGATAGTTGTTATCTCATTGTAGTTTTGATGACAATTTTTAGTTCCATATATTTTATTAGGTACGAAGTTCAGTGGAAAATATATAGTTAGTACTTAACCAAACTTTGAAGAGTTCAGTAATGTATTTTAAAATAATTTAACTTTTAAAGCATTAATATAATATTTAATGATTTTTCGTAGTAAATTTTTACATGAATTATGCGATAGGAAAAAAATACAATCGATTTGTTATCGATAATGATTTCGTAGCTTAACTTTTTTTATAGAAATTGTACCAATTATTTCAATATTCTAATGTTATTGTCTTTTTTTCCTTTTTTTTAAAAACTTTTAATAATGTTAAATAATGAATACAAGCGTAAATAACAAATCTTGAAATTACATAATTTTTAATCAGTAATAGTAAAAAAAGTTCGATTAAGATAAATGTTTTATATTTTTAGAATTTACCTTAATTAGTATGGATAACATTAACACTTTCTCTTGCACCACCGATTGTGTTTTCAGGGATGTGACCACTCATAGGATCCTTATTTCAACTTTTTTGAAGTTTTTAGTATGATCCTAGAATGTTGCAATAATCTGTTTTTTTGCAAATCTAACATCCACTTGATTTGTTTAAAATGTTTGTCATTTTCCGCAATTTTCTAATCAGCTTTTGTAACTGTGTTAAGAATTAATGTCCATCGCGCGCACGCGTATGAGTCTATTATTCAAATACTGATATGTATTATTTCTTGTTTTTTGTCTAATATTTCAGCGTTTGATTTTTGTAATACATTCTTGATAAATAATAGTTGTTTTGTGATTGCTTGTTTTTTATTATTATTATAGTCATTGTATAGACTGCTTTACTTTCTTTCTTTTCCTCCAAAGAGGAGGATTTTTTTTTCTCCTATCTTCCATGATCATTTTTAAGAGAAATTTTCTTTTTACACTAGAAGGTGTTTTCTGCCCCAATATTTTGTGTTACATAGACGCATTTATTTATTTTCATTTTCAATGCCGCTGATTTCTATATTTTATTTTCTACTTCTGCATAATTTTTTTATTCCTATTGTTCATAAAGTTTTTTCCCTTCTTAACGTACAAATGGTTTAGTGTGAGCCACATTAGATTATAATTTGAAAAAATCATCTTTTATTGTTTAATGTTCAAGAAATATCCTCGATGAATTTTTTTGTTGTCGACTGTTAATTTTTCGAATAATAATCGAGGTGCAATTACACTAAAAGAATTGCACAACACCCCCAAAGCAGAATACTTAGTGATGTTCTGCGACGCAAAATTATTTGCCCAAAATTGTTCTGCAAGATAGATTTATACATTATATATTTACCGTCAAAATGTTACCAAAAAGTGTTTTCTCATTTTTACATATAATATACACATAATATATACATCATGAAATCCACTGTAACAGAGTGGATATCCAACAGTTCAAATTATAACTACCATAAGAAAAGAAAATCGATGCGAAAAAATTGTTTTAAACATCGTTTGAATAAATAATTTTCACTGCGAGTTCCGTAAGTGCAATTCTGTGGCAATATGTGAAATACTGCAGAACTTTAAACAAAGCTTTGCCCCCGCGATTCTCTCACCGGAACATTGTTTTTAACACAATCTGAATAACTAATTTGCGGTCAAAATGATAAGGCCCGCAGAACTACAGACGTAGCTTGTTTCCCCTCGATTCTTCTGCAGGAAAAATTATTTGAAATCTTAATTTGTTCTGTAAGATTCGTCACAGCAGTTCTGCTGTCAAAACGCAAAGAGAACTTCTAGCAACCCCCCCCCCCCCGACATTTATTGATGAGTAACGATTTATTGTTTCAAAGAAAATTTGAAAAGCTAATTTGTTCTGGAAGTTTCGTTGCTCTGTGGCCAAAATGTGAAAGTCCGTAGAACTTTAAACGAAGCCTGCGCCCCTCGATTCTCCCAACAGGAAGAGTTAATAGTTTTAAACATCATTTGAATAACTAATATGCACTGCAAGTTTCGTCTCTGAAGTTCTGCGGCCAAAATATGAAAGATTGCGAAACTTCAAGCGAGTACCCCTCCCGCGATTCTCTCACGAGGAAAAAATGTTTTCAATATTGTCGAATTCCTAATTTGTACCGCAAGTTTCGTCACTGAAGTTCTGCGGATAAAATGTGTAGGCCCCCCGCAGAACTTCAAACGAATCCCGCGACTCTTTAACGCGGAAGAATGAATTGTTTTAAACATAATTTGAAAAACTATTTGTACTACACGCTCTGTCACTGAAGTTCGGCGGCCAAAATGTGAAAGCCCGAAGAATTTCAAGCGAAGCTTGCGTCCCCGCGATTCCCTCATGAGGAAACATGGTTTTAAACATAACTGAATATCTAATAGAAAAACAAGGTGTCGTCACTGAAGTTCTGCGGATAAACTGTGAAGACCTGCAAAACTTGAAAATCTGCGCCCCTGTGGCTCTCTTGCGAAAAAAATGTTTCAAACATAATTTGAAGAACTGATTTGTGTACCTACCGCAAGCTTCGTCACTTAAGATCTGCGGCCAAAATGTGAAGGCTTGCAGAATTTCAGACTAAGTTTGCGTCCCCGCGATTCTCATGCGGAAAAAAATAATCGTTGGAAACATTATTTGAATAACGAATGTGTACTGCAAGTTTCGTAGCTGAAGTTCTGCGGCCCAAATAAGAAGGACTGCAGAACTTCAAACGAAGCCTGCGCAAGTGTCATCACTGAAGCTCTGCGGAAAAAACAGGAATGTCCTCAGAAGCTGAAGTCAAGTCGTCCGCTGTGGTCTATATGGCACATGGCAGGCTACGGCGCCGACATTATTGCCTGCTGCTCTGCGAGACATGGGCTACGAGCGAAACGTTTTCTTTTTTATTTCAACCGAAAACTTTTTTTTTTTTTGGTTGCTTAATTTTGAATAGAATTGTTCTGCAGCCCCGATGTCTGTTCTGCGCCGTACGTCGCCGATTTAGCAGTATTCTGCTTTCGGACACAACACTAGTATATTTCTTTCCGTAATACATTTCTCTTCGTACACCTTGATATTTTATTTTAAGCCTTTGAAAATGTAAAATAAGTTTTCATTAAACCGGTTTCTTTTTCTTTCTTTCTTTTTTTTTGAATGAAAGCTTTCAGTGGCTTAATTCTTTTGTAGCCTTTCTTTTAACACTTAACCTGTGGTTTCCAATCTGTGGTGCGTGCCTCACCATTGCAAAAGAATTATTGTCATTAAAATTTTTGAAAAAAAAAAAAAAAAATCGGCATCGGAAAATAAAAATTACCAAAGCATCATCGACATCGTTATGGCATTTGGGGCTTAATCGCCCGCACTAAAAGCAGCAATATCTTTTCAATAATACGACAGTTGGAGAAAGTTAACTCTCAAAAACAAATCCACCCATTACATTAATATCGTATTAATATTTCACCAATGTTGTATTTATAACATCTATTTATCTGTAATGTTGTACACTTTCTTAAACATTACACTTACTTTGTTTAGTGAAGTATTATAATAACCAAACTATTACAAAAATTGAAGGAGAGTGGAAACAATTTTGTGCAAAAAAAAAAGGGGGGTGCTGTTATGAAATGTTTGGAAATCACCCAGGGCCGGATTGAAGATTTGGAGGCCCATAGGCATTTGAAATGAAGGGGCCCCTTTACCATATGGATTTGATAAATGAGATTTTAAATAACTGATATATATTGTGCAAATATATTTTAATCATTTAAAATTGTTATTATGGAATACATAATCAATCATTATGATTTATTATGTTACAGGTGTAAATAGTGTTAATGGTGAACAAGGCTTAATTTGAATAAAGAGTAAAGCTCCTGCACTTACAAAATTTAATATTTTAGGCGAAATTCATACTATTCAAGCGATAAAATAAGTTGTGGGTACTTTTGGACTTTTGCACCTTTTTTGGTGGAAATTATGCCCTGGTGATGAGAAAGAAGTTGGATGGCAGTATGAACGTTTATTTAAGTTCTATTCGCAAATTGCATCAAATAATGTTCTTAACATGCAATCGTTTAGCTCAGTGCCATCTGAAGTTAAGTTTAAAAAAACTAAAAAGTACACTTTTAGAGTTAATCAAACTATATTTCATGATACTCTAACTGATTTCCCTCTGATTTTCAAAACTATTCAATATCCACTAGTTTACATGCACCTGCAATATATCAACAAGTAATATAGTTTAGCCTTTAGTATATATAATAGTATATTAAGAGCAAGAATCTGAGAGAGTGCCACGCCTGTGATTCATGACCTCTCAGATTTTTTCCAAAAAATTACCAAATGTTTATTATCTTATTGAAAGACCAAATCCAGAATGTTTTGTTCTAAAGTTGAGTTGTTTAGTTTTTATGGATCCCCAAAGTTGAAGGTGCGGCATCAAAAATTCAGCGGATTTTCAAGACATGGAAGTTGCTGTGAGCCAAAACTCTTACCAGGAACTGTTGAACTCCAATTTTCTTTTTGTATATGGAATATAGAAGATTCAAACTTTACAAAATGTTAAATTTGAGGTAAGTTGTTGCCGTAAGGTCAGTGAAGGCCCTCAAAACAAGGCATTTTTGACGTTTTTCATCATTTTTGAGGTCCAAAAACAGGGGTGATTGTGTTCGGATTTCTGGTATTTTCATGTTCGATTCTGGTATTTTCATGTTCGAAAATACCGGAAATAAAATATTTTTAATTATACTTTTTTCTCAACTCCGGGGTTTTCTTCTTTTTAGAATTTTCGATGATTACACCGATAATTATTAATAATATTCATCAAATAGAAATGTTAAGATGAAAATTCTAATTGTTTTTTTACCTTACTAAATTATTTTATTTGCATCCGATATAAGAGTCAAATTTTTCTCACTTTTGAACTTTTGATGCTTATTACCCTTCGTTAGGAGACAAATAAATGAAATGCAACAAAATGTAACAAATGCAACTTTCATTACTTTATAAATGCTTTCGCACAACAAACAGTAATTCTGTTAGACTTTTGCTTTCTCCTTAAAATATTTTTTTGGAGATGATTGCTCATCACCAGCTAAAAAGTAACTTTGTTACTCATTTACAATTTAATTAAATGCATGTACAATATCTTGACTAAAAACTATTTGAATATATGAAATGTGTTAGTTTATGAAAGGAAATTAATTATTATGTATGTATAATTATAAAAATAGGTGTGCTTAAGTAATAGGAGCCTTGGTTTAAAAAGAAACACTCCCCCTCCCCCCACTATTTCTTTAAAACTTTCAGGTATTTTTTTATGAACTCACAATCACCCCTGAAAAACAGCTTGTACATTTCAGTTGCCACGGCAAAAGTAGTGTCGTTTGAAAGACCAGTGTAAGCACTTTAAAATGATGTATAAATGACCGAGGAAAGTTCAACGTGCTTTTAGTTGCGTAAAGCCGAACTATGAAAAATGTCATATTTTACCGATATTCAAACGGTCATAACTTCCTCTGCCAACAACATATTGAATTTTTATTTTTTTTTGCCAATGTCATACTCTATTCTTTATCTTAACAGAGCAGTTGAGTCCTTTGAGGCGAAACGTTAAAAATTTTTTGACAAAAAATGTATTTTTTCCTGTGCATTTTTTGTAAAAAAACTTTTAAGCATTTCGCCTCAAAATACTCAACTGTTCTGTTAAGACAAAGAATAGAGTATGACATTGGCAGAAAAAATATTTCAATATGTTGTGGGCAGAGGAAGTTATGACCGTTTGAATATCGGTAAAATATGACATTTTTCATATTTCGGCCTTACGCAACTAAAAGCACGTTGAACTTTCCTCGGTCATTTATACATCATTTTAAAGTGCTTACACTGGTCTTTCAAACGACACTACTTTTGCCGTGGCAACTGAAATGTACAAGCTGTTTTTGGACCTCAAAAACGCTAAAAAACGTCAAAAATGCCTTGTTTTGAGGGCCATCACTGACCTTACGGCAACAACTTACCTAAAATTTAACATTCATTCTGTAAAGTTTGAACCTTCTATATTCAATATACAAAAAAAAATTGGAGTTAAACAGTTCCTGGTAAGAGTTTTAGCTCACAGCAATTTCCATGTCTTGAAAATCTGCTTAATTTTTAATGCCGCACCTTCAACTTTAGGGGTCCATAAAATCTAAACAACTCAACTTTAGAACAAAATATTCTGGATTTGGTTTTTCAATAAGATAATAAACATTTGGTAATTTTTGGGAGAAAATCTGAGAGGTCATGAATCACATCATAATGCTAGGCGTGACAGTTTCTCAGATTCTTGCTCTTAAATATATTCTCTACTAATAATAAAGCTGAAGGTGGGTCTGTCTCTCCTTCTTTCTGTCTTTCTTTCTGTCTGTTACGCGCGTAGCGCCAAAACCGTTCGGTCGATTTTCATGCCACTTGGCACAAAATTAGTTTGTAGCATGTAGTTTTGCACCTCGAAGCGATTTTTCGAAAATTCCATTTCGTTCTTTTTCTATTCGGATTCTTAGCGGAAATTCTATAAAATAGGGAAGAAATATTCCATACACATTTTCAAGTCTTATGTCATTCGAAAGCTTAAAATTTTTTGCACAAAATGAAGTTTTTTCGAAGTTTCTACGATCATCAGGAGAGCTGTAACAATTGTTTTTAGAATCCCGGAATTCAAGGCTTACCTTCAGTAAAGCAAGCCAAACGATTCTAAAATGGTTTAACTCGAGAATAAAATTTGTTTGAAAAGAGAGATGAAATGAATTATTTTATCAATGGAAATCAACTTTTCATGTTGTTACCATGGTTACGTATTCATATTTATTTTTGTTTCATTCTTTTTCCAGCTTTACCAGACGTAGTATTTTTGATACTACGGTAGTATTTTTTCGGCCCAAATAAGGAGCGTGGTATTTTTCTGGCAACCCTGTTTCCAATATACTAATGACTTAATTAAAAGATTTGGCGGATTTTTTTTTTTTTTTTTTTTCATTTTCATAGATGTCGCATTTCAGCAATATTGATTTTGGCAACGTTTGTAAACAGTAGTATTTTGTAGTATATTTTTTCAGAGGAGGCGTAGTATTTTTGTTTCAATTCTCTGGTAACCCTGTCTTTTTCCCGGTGAAAATGTGCTTTGGGACCCTGCTTGGCGCGTTTTTGCTTGTCTCGCGGAATTGAAAGCTCCGAGAGAAACTACGTAAAATAGTCAGGGTTACCACGCTTGGCGCGCCTATCGCCAATTTAGCGAGAAAAGGGTACTTAATGCACAGATTAACCAAATATCGTATCAATTGCGATATTGCATCGTTCTTTTTAAAGTGTTTCCTTTCGGAAAATGTATTGTTTTGTTTTTAAAGCTAGGAAAGAAAACTTTCTTTTTCTTTTAAACTTTGGTAAGATTTCTGTTGGTTTCTTGGAGCAACAAAATTGTTCTTATTTTCTCTTTTGGCTTATTTTTGTGCATTTCCCCTTAGGGTTGCATTCGAATGTCCCAAGGGGGTGTTTTACCCCTTTTATGGAGTAAATCAGTGTTAAATTCAATGCAGACAAAAGTGATATGAATTGGCACGACCACTTGGCGATATATCGCCAAGCTTTTATTGCCAAGCATTTGCCGGACAAATTTGGCGAAAAAAATTATTATTTTTTTATTTGGGTTCAATTTGGCGCTATTGGCGATATTTTGCGAAAAATCCACTGAATAATGTTAAAATTAGCGATATTTAGGAGATTAATCATTGTAAAACGTTTTTTTGCATTGTTTCGTGGCAAACTAGGGATATCAATGTTTGAATTGTTATCTTGCTCACTCCAAGCACTATTTTAGCACTTAAGGCATCTACTAAGAAATTTACACGTAAAAGGAAGTAGTGTGGGGTCCATACCAGATTCTTATATCATACTTTGAAGGAATTATAGTTGAATTATAACTAAAAAAAACTTTTTTTTTTGCTACATCAATTATTTTACAAATGAACTTTTAATTTTATACCACGGGCAAAGCCGTGCGGGTACCGCTAGTACTTTTATATTTGTAAAGAACTTGAATTTTATCTTTTATTCAGAGTTACAAACATACAAACCCACAAAAGCGTATTAAAAAGGATATCTTCATGATTTCTCGGGGCCCTTTTAAAACTCCGGGGCCCGTAGGCAACTGCCTACGTTGCCTATTTAGTAATCCGGCCCTGAAATCACCGACTTAGTCCTTACGTTAGATTTCTTCATCTTGGACCGATCGAGTTAATTGTGTGTTTATTCGGAAATAGTAACCATAAAATAAACTTATAGCACTCGGTTCTAAATAAAAAATCTCAAATGTTATTAAATTGAAACTTATCCACTGAGAGTTAAGAAATATTGCATTCTTAACACTTGTAGCTACTACAATTGCAACCTTTAGAGAAGTATTATTCATCTTCGCGCACGTCATTTGACGCGTATCACCACTAGAACACGTAATACAAGATAATGCAGTTAGGTGATTTGTGCTTTGTTACTCAGCTTCGCTTATGTGTTTGTTGATATTTTTTACATTTAGTGTATTTTTGAGACATCTTCAGGTTCAGCGAAGTTCGTATAACTGAGGATATTTAGACTTTTTAAATTTTTTTTTGTCTTATTATATTGATTTGTTGAATTGTAATATTTTTTTATTTATATGAGTTTGTATTTTTTAAAAATGTTCTTGCTAAACAACTTTTTCATTATATTTTCTATTTAAATCGTCGAAAATTATACATAGAGTAAATCTATTGATTACGTTCGATGAATAACATTGGGTTCTTATTCACTTGTTGTTTTTAGAAAATTGGAGTATTTTCTTTTCTATTCATTAGACTATTTTTCTAATGAATCGAAGAGTTCTTTCTATTCATTAGATGGGTATACTGGGCTCATTTTGTTTAATTTTGATTCATATTTTTTTTTTCTGTCTATCTTGTAAAAAGCACGTTGATACACATTCTCATACATTAATAAATACTTCAAGATCTTATATATTTTTTCCCGAAAAATCCTAGATTTTGTTGGATTGTCACTTCTAGTCCTATATAATGTCATGTTAATGATTGTCCAATGGTTAAAGTATTTTTTACATGACATTTTGTTCACTTGTTTTTTAAAACTGATTCTTCGAGTTTCCGAAATGTATCTTTTAGGGATGCACCGATAAGCAAATTGGCCGATTACCGATTACCGATTAATCGGTTGTTGATAATCGGCCGATTAATCGGCTGAGCCGATTAATGATAAAGATGATTGCTTCTAATACTGCCAATTTTACCATCACTGTTTTAACTTATACAATTCCGAGTGAAGAAATAGTAAGTAATTTATTTTCGAGAATAGATTTTTTTTTTCATTTTCCTAATTTTCACAAAATAATTTTAATATTTTATCAAATTTTTTAGAACCAATTTCCAAATTATTGTCAATAGTATTACATTAACACATTATTAATTATGTTAATTGGACATAAAAATTCAAAAAAAGGGGAGGGGGAGTCTGTGGTGAGCACTCCAATTTAGGAGTACTTTTACATTTTTTAATTATTAGTAGCAATTTAATTCAACTTTTATTCTTTGTGAAAATTAGAGGTTATCTAAAAGCACTGTACTAAGGAGAAAACTGTTGCCACATGAAAAATGTGTTGCAACATTGTCTATGTATATTTATTCAAAGTTGGAGAATTAATTTATTAAAAATTTTATATCAACTATGAGGATTATTACTGTTTTTAAAATTTTTCATCATAGTTTCTTAGTGAAGGTATACTTTGAAGAATAATATTAAAAAAATATATTTGGCCGATTAATCAGCCTAATTTTGCCGATTATTAATAATCGGCAAAGCAGCCGATTATGGCCGATTAATCGGCACTGCCGATTAATCGGTGCATCCCTAGTATCTTTCCTGTTAGGGAGAAATTAAGTTATGCCGTAAATATGATTTTTTGCATCAATTTGAATTGAATGTTTGTTTATTTTTTTTCAAATAATTTGTTTTCTTTATTTATGTGTGTGACTTACTTGAAACCTTCAATTTAAGGTTGTAAAACTTCGTAAGAAAGACTAACGACTTTTTTTTTTGTAGAAAATAAATGCTTGACTTTTTCGCCTTAATTTATATGCATGCCTTAAACGAATTGTTTTGCATTCATTTCAACTACTTTTTCTAAACGAAAGTTTAGTTAGATCTATATTTGAAAATCATATCGTTCTTCAATTTGAGCATACTTATTTCAGTGATTCTCTAATGGGAAACTTCCAAGATTAAGGTACTATAGCTTGACCACGGAGAGATGGCGGGTGAACTGTAAGCGAAAAATGAATATTTCATTTCGAATGGGTTTGGGTAGAGTCAGCAAGATCACGCGAACAGTAAAAACTGCGCGTTTTCGCGGATCTTACGTTTTGCAAGATTTACCTTGAAAAATAGTAGGTGGTCTGTCTCCGATTCAAGTTCACCCTTCGTCTCTCCGTGGTCAAGCTATACCAGACACTCGGTCTTTCTACTTTCCTCTTTGGTTAGTAAAATTTGAGCTAGCAATGCGAAAGGAATGTTTTTTGGCTAGTGATGCTATCAATGGTTAAAAGTTAATTGATCTTTGGTTTCAAATTGAGCCGAGGTTATTAATTGATTTCTATATACTAGTGCATTGCGCCCACAGATGTATAAAAAATCGAAATGTTTTTTTCTAATTGTTTTATGTATCGGTTCATTATTATGTATCGTAATAGCAATTACCTCTGTCCTCAGAAACATTGTACACAATTAATTTATACTTATGCACCTAAAATGTTATTTCTCTCAAAACTTTGTAAGCAGTACAAAGCTAACTTTTTCCCTTCAAACATGAATGCCCTACTTGCAAAAATATATAAGCTTGCTTAATCTCCATTGGGAAAAAAATAACGAAATAAATAAAAGTACTCTTGCGAGGAGAGTCTAGAAAACATTTTGCAATTTCGCTTTAAAAAGCTTATTCCACGTGGAGCCCCAAATTGTTTCGTCCACCAAAATAGTTGACGCACACTTGAGTTGTGCTTCCCGTCATTGGTGGGTGTGCTACCTTGCAACTTGTGTTTTGAATTGGGGTGAAAGAAAGAAATGTTTGAACGTTGTCCAAAAAGAAAAAGTCCATTGACTTTTTGCGGGGGTTGTCTGACAGATGTCGATTCTATATTAGAGTAAAACTGACGGTTCTTTCATCATAAGTGAAGCAGATGCGGCTAAATGTTTTGTTTTGGTTGATGGTTTTAGGTTTGTTTTAATTTTAGTTTTACGTGGATGGATCTTTTGTGTTGACAATTGTGATTTTCAAAGTTATTTCAATGATACTTTCTTTTGTCAAATCTTACAGCAGTATTTTTCCATGAAGAATAAATTTATTCTCCCAAGTAATGTATGAGATAGTTGAGCACCATAATGAAAAGTTTTTTTTTCTCTCTCAAAACCATGTTTTCGAAATTTTGATTTATACTAACAGCTGTATAGCACATGTTGTATTTAATTGTTAAGATATAAAATTGTGCAATTTAAGGTAAAAAAACTGTTTCATCAATGTAATGCAGAACGAATATTTAGAATATAATTTAGTAAAATGTCAAAAAATAAATATAAATTTGTGCATAAAAATGTCGGTTCAATTTGTTAATTCAGTGTAGTTAGAGAAAGATACAGTAATTGTGATTTATTTTTATATCAGAGATAACTGCGAGTGATTTAAAAAATCCAGTTTGATTTTATAATAAAAACTTATTTTGGTGCAGAAATAATTTTGCTAATTGTCTTTTTTGAGACAGCAGGTTATGTCAAATTTCTTTCCGTTTTTGGCTTATGAAAAAAATGTGCTACCGTAACATAACAGAAAGTTTTTATTAATGGAAATGAAAGTGTATACCATTATGAAGTATCATTTCTCTTGGCATGTCTTTGCCAAAAGATCCTTTCTTCGCTACTGCAGTTTGGCCGGCTTGGGAGCAAAAAACTCGCTACATATTTTACATAATTGATTTCGTCGTTGGTGCAAGAAGAAAGAACGACACATTGTCTGGAAATTGTATTCAGGACCGGACAACTTTTGTAGCTTAGAGATCTTGGAATTTGCTCATATTTCAAAAAACTAGTAGGATGGTAAAGTTTTGGGTTGCTACTTCTGCCGCCAAAATGAAGCTAGTTTTTGTTTGACTGTCACCTAACATTTCGAATTTCAATGGAGTTAGAATGTTATTTATTGCCCGTTTGGCACGAAATATTAACCAATCATAATCAATGAATTATTACGCCAAGGGGACTGTGCAAATACATGTCATGGAGCAGTGACGAAAGTGGAATGTTTTCGCAGAGCTTTTCTTGCGAGATCAAAAGATATTTACCAAAATAGAATATTTTCTCAGAGATATTTCTTTCGTCGACCGAGCATGTTTTAGTTTAGGCCATTCAGATCGTCGCATTTTCATCCTGTATATTTCGCGAATTTTAAATAAAACGACAACAGTTAAAACCAGTGGTTGGAAAAACTACATATTTTTTTTAGCGAACTACAACTATTTTCTTATAAATGTAGTTAACTAAAACTACAACTACTTTTTTTTAAATGTAGCGAGCTACACTACTTTTGAAATGTAGTTGCTACTTCGCTACTTTAAAAAAATAATAATAAATAAATAACAAGAATACACCGTTTAAGGATCGACCGAAAAAATTCGAAAAGTGGTTTAGATTAAAAAAATACCTCATTCGAATATGGAATAGAAATAAGAATCGTCTTTGAATTTATTTGTTACTTTTCCTTTTTGTTCCTTTTTTTTTTTTGCTAAAATTTGTCCTTTTTAGATTTTTTTTACAATTTTTACGAATATTCGCCAGAAGAAAAACCTTGTTTTTTTCCTTCGTTCTCTTTTTTTTTAATTTTTTTTATTTATTTATTCATTTTTTTTATTTAAAAGTAGTTTTTAGAAATCGCTACAAACTACTATTTTTTTGTATCGCGCTACGCACTACTCTACTTTTTTTAAAAAGTAGTGCGCTACACTACTAACTACTGAAAAATGTAGCTACTACAGTAGTTTCGCTACTTGTAGCGCTTTACTTCCGACCACTGGTTAAAACACGCAACAGTAATGCTGAATGTAAATGAGAATTACGTTTACTACAGATTGCTTGCTTATTGTATGACATCAAACTAATGAAAATGCGCGAATATATTATCAAACTTACAGTTTTCAAAATGTTTAGGTTTGGTATCAAACTACACGTTATTTCAGTGAATATATTTTTCATTTTTTAAAACTGCCAAGCTCGTTTTTGGAATCCTGGCAAGAGATCTCTAGATATCATTCATTTCAGACCAAATTGGCAATTCTAAAGCTGCAAAAATGCCGGAGAATATTCGTAAAGCAAATAACTTCAAATGAAACACAACTTGCATTCTTGCATAATAACTTTTAGCCAAACTTCGCTTGTGTACTCATTTTAAAATAATGCGGAGAGTTTTAGCTGTCATGAGTTGCATTAAACACAAATCATACAACCCGAGGAAACAATACCAAACACAATGATCCTTGTTGTGCATTATCAATGTGACTAGAACCGGTAGGTCATTTTCGGAGGGGTTCGGTTCATTACAGTTCCCCTACCAAGAAAACAGCTGCTCTACAGATGTTGGATGTAATTGAATCGATCTGTGCTTTTTAACTGTGTGGCCCACTTTCATCTCCTTGCAGGAGTTAAGTGGAAGGAAAGGATGACAACAGCATCCACTCTAAATGAAATCCTTTCGGTTCATGTTGCATTTAATGTCGAACGAAGCAATTTACTTTCGGTCAGCCTGACTATATGACATCAGATTAGCTATGTTTGTTTATTGTAAGTTAGAGTGAATTAAAGTGACATACTGCGTATGATTTATAAACGGTATGTGTGATGTTTTTCAAACAATATTCATATTTCCAATTCAAATTCATTTTAGTATATATTTGTTTTATAAAACTGAAGATAGAGTATTTATCTCCCATCACCTGAATCTAATTTTGGATCAATGCGAAATTTTTTGAAAGCAGTGTTTGAATTAGATTTTAAAATTGTTTATTTTTAGGTTATTTTCTTCAAAATGAGTTTTTTTTTTTCCTCTCGGGATCTTGTAAGCTACCGAATATGCTTTTTATGCGTAATATATGCATATTATTTAAAGTTGTATGAGAATTTTTTCAACTCTTACCATATTTAAAGCTAAAATCAGATAAAAACCAGCATTTTGTGCTCTTTAAAACTTAAAACATGCGATACTGAATAGATTTGCTAATATTTTTAAGGCTAAAGAATCCTGTATTTAAGTTCAAAATCTTGCACAGACTAAATTAAATGACAGTTTTAATAACCTTTTTCGATAACGAGAGCATGAAATTAAAAGATACTGAATGTTCTTGTAAAGAAAGTTTGCGAAGGAAAAAATAAGCTAAATGTTGCATTTAGTTTTTATTGCAAATATTCGCAAAACGGGTACGTCATCATTAATTTTGTGAGATAAAATTGTGAATCTAAGTTAATGATTTATCATTTGTTTTTGTTCATCATAAATAAATATATGAAACATAGTGTCAATACATAATTGAAAAGTTTTCTATAAATGTTTTCACACCGATGTTATTGTGAACCAATTGTGCTCATATTTAATAAATTGCAATATTACTGCGCGTATTACTCACGTTGAAATTGCATTACCACATTTTGTTCAAAGTTTCATTTTTATTCATATCGGCTTGTGCCAATCCTCCTCAAAAAGTTTTATCTATGCTGATTGATTTCGGACGAAGAAAAAAAAACTTTGCCCCGGTATTGAATACAAAAGAATCGTGATATCTTCTGTGAGTTTTTATGCTCCTTGTGTGACAACAATTTCGAAAGTCGTCGGATATCATTTATGAATTGGTTGTCATTTGTGTGAAATAGTGTTTTCTTTGTTTTTCTTTCTCATCTTATAAAATTTTATAATTTATCAAAGGAACAGCCAAATTTCATTAAATTTATGTCAATTTTCATGTATTCCTTTGAAATGAGTTTGTTGTTTTGTAACTTGATGATTAGTTTGGATGAGAGGAGAATAAATCAGTTGCTATTGCAATTGATTTTTCTTTTTCCTGACGCAAATTTTGGATAATGTATTCTTAATTTTGGGAAAGTTTCTGTGTGGTTATGTGTGTAGAGTAATTCAGTCTTACACGCCTCGCCGGGTTAACTTCCTTTGAGCCAAAACACCCACATAGGGCACCAGTAGAATTTTTTTCAAAGGTAATGGTATGCAAAGAAGAGTGTTGAATAACGTCCAGTAATTTTTTACCGTTTTCTACCAATTATTAAGATTATTAAGTGCTATTATTCGTAAGTATAAGAAAAATCACGTAAAATCCCATTTTCTTAGTTTAAAGTTAATTTTAATTATTTGGTGTATTACTCATGTCATGATTTGCGATAATTTAGCTGATTACTACCACTTTTCCCGATTATAATAAGTTTTATAATGTTATTTTAAGTGCGTATTATATCCCATGGAGTGAGACATTGCCTGGGTGTCAAGGGTAATTTTACTCAAATTGACAACTTCGTTTATTGATGAGTAATTTATTTCATATTTGTTAGTATTGATTGATTTAACACAGCATCTAGACCTGCATTAAGAAAAGCATTATTTTCCATTTTTCAGTAACATAATTTTAATAAGTGTTTCCTCTTTGGTGGGGTGTGGTACCCCTACTTATTATATATGATGAATATTACCTTTTTTCAGTACTTTTCGGTATTTATTTGTTTCTTGTACCCTGTGATTTTTTTTTTTTTTTTTTTTGTAGTTTTGCCTAGAATATTTTCATAATTTTTATTGTGTTTATATTTACGTGATCTCAATTAGCTTCTTCGTTGTAGCTGATCGTATTGCTTGAACTTTCCCTCCTTATAATCTTACCGTTGTCTCTGGCTAAATGAGTCGTATTTTGTTACTGAAGTTTTGTTTATAATATTTACTCAGTTTCGTTTTATGTAATGACCTGTTTTTCAAATATTATGGCACTAAATGTTTTTATGTTATTAAACTTTTGTGTTTAAATGGGGTTTCAAAATTCTTGAGCAAGGTTTTTCCCATTTGAATAGTTTATATGCTTTGACAAGTAAACACATTGAATTTTCATTAAACTTTCATCAAGCAAAATACCAGGTCATTTATTTATTTATTCCTTTAACTTTGCATATAAATATGAAGAAGTTGATGTTTTGCGAAAATTCTTTCGTATGTAAATTTGATTCCTCGGCATGTTTTCAGAAATAAACAGGCAGGCCATTTGCTGTTATTCGAAAAATGCAAATGTTGAAATGGCTTTTGCTTCTGAATGAAACGAAGCCGAATTTTTTTCCCACAAAGGATCGTCCGTGTTTTTGTTTGGGAATTTCAGTTCTCATAAACATCCATTACAGTTGTTGAATCCGGAAAGCCTTGTCAAATGGTATTTAAATTAGCATAGTTAAAGTTCTACCCTCTAATCTGCTAGGTTATTTGCTGTGAATTTCAGTTTGACAGCTTTATTTTGCTTGATTCATTTTTAAATGGATAATTTTAAGAAAGTTTTCCAGCAAACGTTAGCAATATCTTTGGCTTACTTAAATTATTCCGAGCAACTTTAGCAGTTATTTTTTAAGGCGGAGATAAAATTGTAAAAGTGCCAAATCGGTCGTGTTTTCCGCTGTAAACACATTGTTTATCCTCAAACGAATGACTTTGTTTTCCTAAAAGGTTGAACCCGTTTACTGCTTTTATGGTGTTGCATAACTTTGTTTTTCATAAAATATTTCATCACGTATTTACTTATAGCGAACGAAAATGTCTATGAAAATCAAATGATTATGTTGTAAGTATCATTATAGGGTACGAGTAAAGTAAAACACGGGCTTTGGTAGACTTTCATTGAAAGGATTTTCTGAATCATGCTCTATATCTCTTTGTTTTACATATGTTTATCGAGATCCCCCCCCCCCCCCCCAATGATTGTTATTATTAGCAATTACAGGCTGCTTTTTATTGCTAAAGACAAAATACAGAGATGCTAAAATCTCGGATAGTGAATTTGTTATGTTTGTTTGCAGAAAAATACTTGACAATTTCAAAGCTCGTTCTTAGTATTTTGATGTATATGATTTGGTAAAGTGCCAGAAGTCATGAAATATTTTTTTTTCTTTTTGTAACTCGTGACTGTTGGGTAACCGTTCTGTCAGGTTGTGTTAGGTACACTTAGAGGGGTCGTTTTGAAAGCATCCCCGGCTATCCAGGTGGCCGTGGTAACCGTTTCAAAAGAGTCGTCGAGGCCTTCGAGGGGGTGTATCAGCCTGAAAAAAGTGTATGGATAGAATACTCATAGTCCCAAAATGTAGCTTAAAAGAATATAATCACTTTAAGCGTATATTGTCAGTAAATACGGTGTAACCATCGGGACGGACACACAATGTTTGCTGCTTTGTAAAAGAGAAACTTTAATTTTTGAACCTGTGACCGTTTTGTTTTAGAATTGTTGGAGGAAAAGAAAAAAGCATGAATTTTTGAAATTATATAAAATGTATTCACCCCAGAAGAAAGATCACAAACTGTATGACGATGAGAGTTCATCTTTTATGTGCTGAGTTTTACCTTCGAACATCATCTTTACCTTCGGGGGGGGGGGGGCAACCCCTCAAAAGTTAGGAAAAAAACAAAAAAACATGATTTGTAGTGAAGTTTATTTTGTTGAGCTATTCACTTTTTAAAATCGTATTCCTACCATACTTTTTAAGATATTTGACATTGTTCTTTTTGATTACGTCAACTATTGCATTTGAAACAAATCGTTACTTTTACTTAAAAAGAAGCCAAAGTTAAAGTGCATAATTCTAAATGTTATTAGTCCGAGATAAATGTAAAGTAAAGTGAAAGTCTTATTTAAAATGAAGAGACATAACTAGCTTTTTCTTGGTTGTTCTGAAAAAAAAAAATATCCTTTATTAGTATCTACTTACATGAATTAGGAGTTCAAAATACGAACCTCAAAATATGAGAAATTTTTAATCGATATTGTTTTTTTTTTTTTTTTTTGCAAAACATTTCAGTGAAGTTGTGCTTATGCAAAAGTATCATATTTTTAATGTCATTAATTACAAAACAGAATCATTTCATTTCTTAAATAAAAATACATCTAATTTCCTTTGATGGCTAACAATCTTTATTTTTAGCTCTAATTAGTGACCTTCATTGCACTTTCGAAACTTCCCTGTAGTCTCTCGTAAACTAATCCATAGCCTTTTGCACAATTACATTAATCCATCTATTTTGCTTTTTTATGTAATATATTTCCAAACCAGTTTGCGTGATAATTTTTTTGAGCTAATTGTATGTTTTAGTTTTCCTTATTCTAATGTGGGCTCTTAGAATGAAAGAACCATCTTCAATCCAGATCGTCGAGGTAAAATTTTAAAGATGTAGGGGAATGCGAAGTTCAAAATGCATGTACTTATATTACATCATCGGTTTCGGGGAAAAGCTGTCTGACTTTCCTTTACTGATTGGCTTTTTTTCTTTCTTTCTTCTTTCTTTAATGCACTCAGTAATATCATAGCGTAACTGGAGCTTCCTTAAGAACATGTATCATTCGTCTGGGACAAAATATTGTGTTTTTTTATGTGTTGTTTCGTCAAAATTTTAGCTTACATGACAAAAGTTTGTATTTTATTTGCTTATTCATAATGCGATAAAAATCACTTAAAGCGAAATGCGTGGTAGAAAAACTATTTTTAGCTGTAAGCTTTTATCGATTTTTTTTTTTTTTTTTTGGTTAACTTTTGTTTGAATGGACATAAGTAATAAATTTCTTCTGAATGTTACACAAAATCCTTCCAGCACATGAGAAATATTTTTGCTAGCTCGATTTCGCTTTGATGTAAAATATTTCTCAAAGATTTAAATGTATAAAAATATATTGAGTTTTATAGTTAAATTCAGTACTATATAACCAGATTTATAGACAGAATTAAATTGTATGTATTCAACTATAGCCCAGGGATAGAGAGACTTAGGACCTTAAGGATCGCATGTGGTCTTCGTAAAATTTTAAGCGGTTTAATAGCCATTTCCAATTTGCCAAATCATCTAGCTGTTTCATTTGTGGCACAAAAAATATTTTCAAATAGTAGAATTGAGGCAGTGAGAAGCAAAGGGATGTAAGTGAACTTTTTTGAAGTTTTGAGCAAAGCGCGTGCAATGTTCATTCCATAGGTAGTCTTTCATTGAAAAGTTTTTATAAGCTATACTGTTTAGCAACATTTTCCAGAGTGACTATTACTCTTCTCTAATCCCAAAACATATGAGCGTTTCTCCTACCATTTGCAGTAGTTAGCTATTTTTTTTATAACTTCATTTATTTATTTTTTTAATTATAATTTTGTCACATACACCCCTTTGTTTCTATGCTTCAATTTACCAAACCATACAGCTCTTGCGTTTATTCCGTTAGTGGCACAAACATATTTTCAATAAGTATAACTGTAGTTATGGTATACATTGAAGTTATTATTCGTTTTACTTTGTATGATAAAAATATATATTAGACACCTTTCATATCACGGTTTCACATATACGGCGGGTAAACTTCCCCAAAATTTCAAGAGAATTATTTTAAAATCTTGTTTTCTTTCGTTCATGGTATCTCTTTGTATTCCAGGAAAATGTGCGCTATTAGTTGTCCAATTTTGAGTTTCTCTTGTGTTGAGGCAATCACTGTTATCTCATATGCTTTATTTGTGCAGTTTATTAATGTACTATAAGTGCGTAACGTGCGATTTAATTGAAATAACATCGTAAGAACATTTAATTCTAGATTTATTGGTATGTGAACCTTTAATTTAACGATTGTCAGTGAAATCGCTGCTCAAGAATATCATTAAGTCAAGGAAGCATGCAGTTAATCTAATCAAATTCGGATCCGTAATATTTAATGTTGAACTAAGGACATTGTAACATTGAGTTTGGAATCAGTAAAATGGAAGATATTGATAAATCGAGTTTCGTTGAATTGAATATCATCCTTGTAATAAAATAAAATGAATTATAGTATAAAATTATCTAAATTATTATTGTTATTTTTTTTAAAATTTCTTTGAAACGATCGGGGTATTAATATTTCTTATATATACACAGATATTGACTATTTAACAAAATGTGCTGCAATCAACTAATGTGCCTTAGTAAAAATGTAAGGACGTTTTTCATTTTAATAGTACATTTGAGGACTCTGCTTGCTGTAATTCATTCTTTGGACATTCTGCGATTGAACTAATGTTTAAAATAATTTTTCTATCTTAGTGTGTTTGTTCAACAGTGATAATATTTATTACTTTTTAATAACAGTAGCATATGTTGACGTTGAATATGTACAAAATATATTTAAGGCAACTGATTTGTAGCAACAAACATTTTTTATCAATTATTCGTTTCTTCATCATATTTCATCATAGTAGGACACATATATTTCCGTGACAAGTTTAGTTCATATAAACTATTCAGGGTATATTTCATTACGTGTATTTACATTTATTTAGACACTCACACACATATGTGCGTGTGTAAATTAATAATCAAATTTTCTTGTTTTCGCACCTGTGTGTTGCTGTTAGTTTTGATAAATTAAGTACTATATGTTTTTTTCATTTGTCGCAGTATGTTAAAACATAATTCTCTTTCTTTTCTAGGTGATAACTTGATAACTGGATAGAAAGAACTTCATCCTAAAACTGAGAAATAATTCATCGAAGATTGAATGACTACTGACGTGGTTTCTTTTTAATGAAATCGCAATTTCTATAATTTTTGTACACGTTAGTTACATGATCTAATAACACATAAGGAACCAGTAAAGTATACAAACTGCAAATGAAACATCTAAGATGATTTTTAAGTGAATCAAGAGAAATGTCTAACTGTAATATGAAGTTCTTCTGAGTTCTTCTTTTTTTTTTTTTTTTAAATATGTTTGAACCTTTTATGCTTCGGTGATCCAACTCAACCAATTCAAAAAGCTCGTTTTGTTCAAGCGTTTTACTTCTGTGATTTGAGACATTTCACGATGTTTCGTAAAAAAATTAGCAGTGATCTCTTTTTGCTCATACTACTGGTTGTGAGGCTTCGACTTGATTCCGATAATGATAATCGTTGGAATCATGAACCAGAAAGCCGTCAAGTACAGATAGGCAGCAGCTTTGCCTATACTCAAACCAATTTCCATTTGCCATTGTCAAACATCCGTCTTGCTCATCCGAAAAGCCTCGATTTCAACGAATTTGATGAAGCTGCTGTTATATTCAACCGACTGAACTATTTCAATAGTGTGCGCGAAAGAAGTCAGCTTCTTGCTTACTATGCCAGCTCACCAGGTAGTCAAAATACCGGACCATCGCCAAATGATGCTGGATCAAATGGCACTGGGCTCAATGCATCTCTGGATCCTTCTTTGCCTACTGGTTCTTCTGCACCTCTTGAGCTGCCCACTGGATTGTCCTCGGAAGCAACAAGTTCTCTCTTGCCTCAAGATCTTACACGTGAGGTATGGTTTCAGAATTTTTGTTTTCTACATTGCAATTATTTTGAGAGAGTGGCATTTTTTAAAGTTGTTGGGGAGTATTTTTTTTGTTTTATTAAGTACTAACAGACGAATCGATGATTTTAGAAAGGTTTAAGTCCTTTGAATGAAACTTTACAGAATTCGATGGGAAGTTTATTTCATCTGTAAATGAATTAAATTTTAAAAAAGGATAATTTGGCCATAAGTATTATTCTTATTTTACTTTAAATCATGTGTTTATCGCTACTGAAATTAATTAAAATTGAAATTAAAAAAAAAAAAAAGACCTATGCCGCTTTTGCTATCAATAATTTGAAGGTAAAATAAAGCAATAAATTTATTTTGAACTAATTTATGATATTTAAAAACAAAGCACTCAAAAAATAAAAATAAATAATAATGATGATGATGATAAATAAAAATAAAGAGAAGTGCGTACATGCATAAAAGCATCAAGGAAATACTCCTTGTATTTTCCCTTTTTCTCTCATCTAATTTTGCGAAATACTAAAAGATTTGTGTAAACTCATTAATAAAAATGAAAACTAGCAAACTGATAAAAAAAGAAAGTGTTTCTTATACGTATGAAATTAATTATATTCATGAAATGCACTGTTTCTATCGTTCTCTTGTCTAGAATTTTAGGGACCAAGGTCCTTGTAGACTTTAATAGGATTGCGGTAAAAACTTCACTAAATGACTTTCTTTATCAGTAACTTTCTCCTCCACTGTAAAATTTTGCTTTTTTTCTCAAGGCTATCAGAGTTTATTCTGTTAACTGAACGAATTGCTCGTGAAATATACAAACTATCAGTTTTACAAAAATCAATGTAACTAGTTAACGCATTAATGTTAATTGTATAATTAAGTGTTGATTAATCGAGCAAGAAATTATTTCCTTTTATTTATAGAAGTAAGATGTTATAATGTTTTCTTACAATTTCATTCAGCTTCACTCCTCTATCACTTTATTAACCAAAGAACAGAAAAACCTCCTAAGATGACCATACTGTAAAAGAGAGAGTGTAAGAAAATAAGCAAACGTAAAAAATTTGCTCGTCTGGCATTACCCATCACCACATCCCACAGTATTAGTCTTTCAAATTTTTAAACGAACTCTCGTTTTTAAACGAAAATCTACAATTTCCGAGACAATCCTCTGAGTCTGAGAAAGTAGTTGGGACGACTATTGTTGTGTCTGGAGTAAAACGCAAAGGTTGGTATACTAATGGGCAGCTTATTAACTGAACCAATTCCCGGCGTTCCTCGAAGAGCAAATTATTGAAAGGAAAAAAAAAAAAAAAAAGCGGGGGAGGGGGGATAGAAAAGAGTTGTTTAATTCAAACGTTTTCAGCAGTACAATACCAGACGAATTTCCTATAAAATGGTGGAATTTCCTTTGTGATTCATTCTTCGTTATGCATGAAAAAAATCGTGCGTAAGCCCTATCATTATGCTCGAACAAATGTTACGGTACCGTCAATCTTAGTTTTGACGAGAGTTTTATTAAAATCGTAATAGTCCGTTATGTAAACCGCGTGTTTCCGAACTCTTGGAAAACATCTTGGGAGGGGGCGTATGAAATCATTTCGAGCCGAAGTCAACACACACCATGGTCTGTTTTGAATTGTTTTCAAGTTATATCAGACCAAAAAATATCTTAATCTTAAAGCATTCCTGCTTTCGGATGCTGCCAAAAACTGCAGAACAGAAAAAATCCTATAATGTGACATCATGCTAATTGAAAAATTTTATTTAAAGGTGAGTAACTTGCGTTGACACATTAAAAAAAAAGTGGGAGGGGGTTGCATCATATTGTTTGCTTTTGCCAACAATATGATACACGGTGTTTCTTCGACAGCCGGAAGCAACAGCAATCCTTGCAACGAGAGCCTCATTGCAGGACACAAAAGTTCATCAATTGCAACAGAAAGGAGATTAAAAAAAAAAAGTAAAAAGATTTTAAATCAGAACCCAAATGTCCATCCATTCCAACAATTTATTTTCAAAATTTCCTTTTTCTTTGCCTTCGTATCCATTAATTTCTTTTGTATGAAATCTGAAGTAAGCTTTTTTCGTTGATCTTTAATGTAAAAATAAATAAATAAATAAATGATCATTAAAAATGAACTGCTTTCCTCAAAATTTCTGTATCAGGTTTTTGCACCTTGACCTAATTTTCTATTTTGTTTCTCTGTCCTCTCAAAAACAGTGGCGGATTCACAGGTTTGGGGACCTGTCGCTACTCATTTTGTGGGCCCTTTCGACATGAACAGAATTACGTAAAATATTTTTCTATGGACTTTTTCGGATTCCACTTCGGAGCCCTTATGTCGTGGAGTGCTACAGTCGCACTCTAAGTGCGACAGTAGGAGCATGGTCAATATGCCACTGGATGACGCTCAGCCCCACAACATCATTTTTTTTTTTAATTTTCTAAATTTCCTTCATCTCAAATCCATTCAGCGGGCTCGAAGCTGTTCAGATTTGTTTTTTAAACCGTATGCTACGGGACGTTACGTATCACTTACTTTAAGGCTTTTGCGGCTTTGTTTGTCTTCAAGAAAAATTGCGTCTGCAGCGAGTTGTTCTTAACGAGGTTTGAGTGTGTTTTTGAAATTATAAGTTTCTCTTGGAAAATCTTCTTTTTCGAACTATAATGAGTTTATACCCCCGGTTGCAAAAACAACGCTACGGTGCGACGCCCGTTGAAAATTGTTGAGGTTGGGTGCAGACTACTCCTGCTGAATTGAAAGTTTTTTTTTAATAATTATTATTATAATTTTTTAAGACGGTTCTGCTCGAAACTGGCGAATTTAAAGCAGTAAATTACAGCTCATTTGTGAGATAGGAAAGAAAAATAAGAGGAACGGAGACAATGGACTCAGCTTTGCAGTCGTCTGCGATTTCTAAAGCTGGTTAGCTTTTTGTTTTGAAAAGAATATAGAAATCTATAGAAGAATGAAGAATATGGAAAAAATGTACGGTGTAATTTATAGGTGTAGTGGTGGATTTTCAGACATTCCTTGGTGATAAGTTATAACACGTATTATGATTGATTTTATGCTGGTTTACCTAGCAGTCTTGCTTTAGGTTTGTTAATTGCGTTGCAAACTGCTGAAAAAAAAAAAAAAACTGCTATTGGGCTTATTGTCGGCGACAGCAAAAAAATTCTAAAATAATATACTGTGCACTTGTAGTCGATCGTCCTCCAGATTTTTTGAAAACAGAAGGAATAAAACTGAAAAAAAAAGAAAAAAAAATACTCATGATAAAATTTTGTTTATGAAAACCGAATAACGTTCAATCCATTTTCAAAATAATGAAAGCAAAACAATTTTCAATTCCATAAATTTTTTATATTGAGCATGCAATTCGTAATTTTATGACAATTAGTTGCCTTTTTCGATTTTATACCTGTAATACTGTTTTTATTTCCAGTTTTTAACTTTCTGCCATCTATTTTTGACTATGGCGGTTTATTATTTCTTCAAACTTTAATCAATTATTGATTTGATCATTACAGTAGTAGGATTTTTTAGAATTTAATGACAATGACTGGATGGTGCGGACTTAGTTGACTGGATTAATTAAAAGTAAATGAAAGGTGTTTATAAAGTCGTAAATAGATAAAGGAAATTCATTAAAGTTTTTTTTTCACAATATTGATATCCTTCTACTTGTACACTTAACGTAGTTCTGAGAAGATTTAGGGACCTTTTTTTTTTTAACTGGACGAAGTGAATGGAGGGGGAGGATTTATAGTTGACGTCTTCAATTTTCCTGAAACCTTCCGAATATATTCGTGGTATTGTGTTAAGAAAAAGTGAATCTTCTTTTCGTGTGAAATTTTATGATTTTAATTTTGTGTTTGAGTAGAATGTAATTATTGAATTCCACTGAACGGAGGAAAAAAAAAAAATCTGCAATGAGGTTTTTTTTGTGTTTTTGCTTTAAAAGTATGGCAATTTAAGTAGTCGAACAATTTCTTATGGCTTATTTTTGGCTTTTAGACAGAAAATTTTATTTCTTTATAGTGAGTGAAAAATTCATTGTAAAAGACTAGAAAAGTTCATACATTCCAATGATTGTCCAAAATGTTTTCCGACATCATTTTCCTACTCCCTCTTTCTAGCGCGAAAACCTTTTTTTTTTTTTTTGAATATAATAAATCTAGAATCATTCTTGCTGAAAGGAATAGGTTTTACTGTATGAAACGGAAGAAAAGTGATGTGGCGTGTTCTGAACCGCAACTGAGCGTTTCACGGAACACGGTACGTGGATCAATGGAAATAAATAAAAGGATGAGACACTACTAACCGTCCAAAATTTACTTTTGAATTTTTAACTGGTGACTTTCGTATAGAAATGAAATTTATCGGCAGCTAATTTTCATTTCGTTGAAAAGTTTTATGAAAGAATCCCCCCCCCCCCAAAAAAAGCCATATGTGTAATTAAAGAATAATTCATAGCAAATGATGATACAAATTTTCCTTGCAACTGTATAATACATCAGGAATTCTCCCGTTATTTTGTGTTCTTCACGACTTTTGAGTCATTTATAGCATCGAATTGATGTCATTAGGTTTTATGCGCTTTACTCTCTTAAAACTATCTTTAGTAACCGAACGTGCTTAATCTACGAACTTTCAAAGTTTGTTTTTTTTTCATAATTGGATACACTTTTGTCTATGCTATCCCGCCACAAAGAGACTTAGAACCATCCTCCTCATTCAAGTCGAAATTTGCTGCCAAATACTTCAACACCAGCTTACACACACGCGCACACACAATCTATGCATTTAGCATATCATCATTAAAAGCACGTACGAGTAGCCTCCACATAAATAAATAATTTTTAGCGATGCTAAATATCTGTAATTTTGTTTTCTAGACGGTGGCAAAGTAAGAAGTAATAAAAAAAAATAGAAAACACTTTTCTAATGTTGCTTTAAGAAAAGGATAAGAAATTGCACCACCCTAGAGAATTGACCATACATGAATTACCTACACTTGATACGAAACTAGGTGAATCACCAAAATCTTAAAAATTATTACAAACTACGACTTTTTGCACTTTTTTAAACAAAATCAATGTGCACTGGCTAACTTTTGTAATAACCTTTGGAATTGTTTTACACTCACTCTTCCACAGCTAGGGATTTTTTTTTTAAACACATTGGGTCTTACATATTCTTGATGTTTATTCTTTCTCTTTATGCTGAGTTCCCGTGTATGTTTATCGTTAGCAATGTCAAAAATTTGAATCAGTGGAGATTTGAAAGATTTCATTACATTGAGTTTAACATCTAAATGGGAGCGAATGAATTTCATAAATTTAGCAACTTGCATTCATAAGAGCTTTGAAGATAAAATAGCCCGTGTATTTCGTTTTTTTTTTTTTTTTTCAATGTTGGCTTGAATTTACGAAGAAAAATATCATTCATCTCGGTCTTCTGAAATTGCTTGCTTCTCTGTTTAGCTGATCTCTTTCAAGATTCACTTTTCTGCCTCATATCTGCCTCATAAGTTTTTAACTTAAGAAATATTTGTACTTCTTTCATTTCACGTAGCAAGCTTATTTTCCTGTTTTTAGGTAAATAAGCTGCTGTATTTTACGTTGCTATTTTAGTTTTTTTTTTTTGGCAACTAGTGATCTTTGGTTTTTCGTAATATGGTGGCAATGAACTAGTTCAATTTAAACTAGGCTGTAAGCCAAAGTTTGTCTTCGCAGAAATCAGATTTGGCAGGGTCTTCAGTTCGTTGTCGAGGGCAGTAGCTCATCGGAACCAGGGGCAAGCGCAGGTGTTTCTCAAGTTCATTTCTTTTTTCTTAGAAAGTTATCTGCTTTCTTTGTTCTTCGTTGTTTTACATACTTCCAAAAGAAAGCGTAGTCTGTGATCTTTACTGAAGATACTGTTTTGCAGAATTTTCCAAGTTGCATAATTAACCTTTTATACTACGAAGGTGACTGGTGAATGAACAGCTACGACATTTAAATTAACTTTCATTTTATTTTATTCATTTTTTTCATGTATGTTTGTTTTCAATAACTGTTTTTTATAATTTGTATTAGAATATTGAATCTATTTTTTTTTAATTTATTTTTTTAATTTTGAAAACATTCTTCCTCTTAACAAATTATTTTCAAAAACGTTCGACGTTTCTGATATCTTACCAGAGAAGGCAAATTGTTTCAAGTTCTCTCTTGTCTTGTGTACGGGATCCACATAATTCCTGTGACAGTATGCAATGCTATGAACGAGTGCTGATAGAACAAGCTTTTAGTGCCGGAACATTCAACAACGCACTTTTCCCATAAAAATTGAATCAGTTATTTCATAAACCAGTCACCTAAACTCAAAAATAATAAAAGTTGAAATCTATTTAAATTCGTTTTCTTTGATGTGATAAGAATATCGTAGCGTGCAAAAACCCATCTAGATTTAGAATTTTAAAGTCTAAACCAAAATGCGAAATTCTGCTTTCTTGGTAATGGCTTTATACTTTGTCTAAAAACAAGAACATTCATGTTTAAAAAGTGCCAGAACTAAACAATGTCTGTAGCAATATGGACTCTCACAATTTGAGCCGACTGCGTTTCGCTGGCACCTTTATTTTCATATTAGGACGTGAATTTTTGTATCAAAGGCACAGTCCTAAAAAATCATAAAACTGTCCCTTACATTATCTCTTGCCTTTTTTTCTTTAAGGATTAGACAACTCAAGATGAACTTTAACGTTTTGTCCAAGCTATTTTTTTTTCTTACAATGTTTCCCCAGATTTTATTTTAGAAGAAAAATGTATTTTGTAAATTGGAATCTTCCTTTTTTTCTCTCAGTCATTTTAGTGATCAGTTACTTGCAGAGGAATCTTCAATTTTCTTATATTGTTTTTCTCTCACATTTAGGTTATAGCCAAATTTTTGAATTTTGATTATTTGTTACAATAAGTTCCTTTTATAATACTAAATTCCAAAAATTCAATCTCTTCACCATTTATCAGGAAAATCAACTCCACCCCAAAAAGGTCTTTCAATTAGTTCCGAACGGGAAAAGTCGTAATCTGGACTCGTACAACAGCTTACTGATCAGTATGTTGGAGCTGCTCTAACTACAGTATGACATTTGGAACTTAGTATATGTATTTTTCAATTAGTGATATTTGACTCTGAATCAGATCTTAAGTTAATAAGGTTATTATTTTCAAATTAATCAAACGCAATTTATAGATAAATTAGCTACCAAATATGAATCACCAATTTTCAGCAAGTTGACGAAATCTGTTGCATAAATCAATGTCTATTTTTCACACCTATCTTTTCCAGCCACTGTAGGGAGATTTTTTTCTCTTGTATCATTATGCATTTTCTTTTTATTATCCTTCTTGTAAAAGTACTTAATGCAAATACCGTCCGCTGAACTTGTACGTATTATTTCCGAATTCATGCTTGCTCAGTTGCTATGCTGCTCACTTGAATATCAACAAGACTACACAATGAAATGTTCGGTTTCAAGCGGGAAATGAGGCGTAAACATTCACTTCTCGCCGGTTTTGCATCGTTGACTTCATAACAAGTATTTAAAAAAAAAGGGGAAGGGGAAAAAAAGGAGAAGAAATTATGTCTTTGAGTACATTTCAAAGCTATTCTCCTTCAGTCATGCTGATCTCCCAACACGCTTTGAAATGGTTTATTGGAGTTTATTGTTTCAATAAAGTTTTCTTAAGTTCCGACGTTATGACTGATTTTCTTCAACAGAAATTATCTTTTGATTCATTCTTTTCTTTCTTCCGTTGCATTTTAGCTTCAAGCATGCTTACTGTACTGTTTGATCTTCTTAAGTAAAACCTTCCGCGCATTTACGCATGCGTCAAGTCTTCTCTGATCTTTCCAAAATAGGGGTGTTAGGTAAGATAACAATAAGGGGAGGAATAATAAAAAGCATTTTGAGCAGTATCAAACAACATGAAACGATGCTAATTTCAAATACATAGTTTAGTTGAATATGTCAAAAGGATATAGCAAATGCAAGTTTTGAATTGAAAACTTCGAAAAGTTTTTACCCACAGCCATTCTACCCTTTTTTGAATGGAACTGTTCGCGAGTGCTAGGCGCGGTTTTCACGGACGGACAGCATTCATGACATTTTATTTGTTTAGTAAATCATTTGTGAAGTAGTTTTTTACTAGTTAATATTGCTGGTTTGTTGATTCTGGATGTTGAGGTCTTTTTTTTTCATTGACATAATTAATCAGCTATTACATTCCTTTTGTTTACTTGTCAAACGAAAAGACGTCATTTTAAAGAATCAATTAGCATGAAAGAAATTATCTACCCAAGTTTTAAACATTCGGATAAATTTTCACATTCTAAATATTATATTTTTCCATGTCAGTCCCGATTTCTTTTTTTTTTTTTATTTTTTAAATACACTGCTCGACATTGAAAATGCAACACCAAGAAGGAGTGGTCAGAAATTGATGAAATTTGGTAAGAAGACAGAGACAGCATGAAACAATAAGTGATATTTATTTCAAAATAAATAAGCAAAATTTAGAGCGAGGACGGCGTCGGCTCAGTAAGAAGTAGGACCACCGCGGACAGCGATGCACGAAGAAACACGTCTAGGCATGGAGTCAATAAGCCTGCGGATGGTGTCCTGAGGGATGGCACTCCATTCCCTTTCAACCATTTGCCACAGTTCGTCCTCTGAACGAGGCAGTGACAGGTTCTGCAAACGGCGTCCAATCACGTCCCACACATGTTCGATTGGTGACAAGTCAGGAGAGTATGGTGGCCAGGAAAGCATCTGTACACCTCGTAGAGCATGTTGGCTGATTCGAGCACTGTGAGGCCGGGCGTTATTATGTTGAAAAATTGCATTTGGCAGACCCTGAAGGTAGGGGATTGCCACCGGCCGCAGTACATTATCTACATATCGTTGGGCCGTCATAGTGCCCCGAATACGAACTAGAGGTGATACGGAATTGTATGCAATAGCACCCCAAACCATTATGCCACGTTGTCGCGCTGTGGGGCGTTCCACAGTTACTGCCGGATTCGATCTTTCTCCACGTCGACGCCACATACGTATGCGATGACTATCGCCGGACAAACAGAAGCGGGATTCATCTGAGAACACTACGGTTTGCCATTCTGCCATCCACGTCGCTCTGGTCCGGCACCATTCCAAACGTTGGAGTCTGTGCTGTGAGGTCAATGGCAGTCTTCTTAGCGGGCGCCGTGATTGCAGGCCACGTGCAACCAGTCGACGGGAAATGGTTCTGGTCGACACAGGAACATCCAGGGTACCTTGCACGTGCTGCAGAATCGACGTACAAGTGACTTGCGGGTCCGCCACAGCTTGTCGGTGAATCTGTCGATCCAAGCGGTCTGACGTCACTCTATCTGCACCTGCACCCCTCAATGTGGCTACATTTCCTCTTTCCAACCATCTCCGACACAGCCGATGCACAGTGCTTGCATCCATGTGGGTATCAGCTGCAATTTGACGTATGGACCAACCTCCCCTTCTCAGTCCGATCACCATACCCCTTGTAAAGTCGTCTATATGCTGGAAGTGTCTTCGTTGAGGACGGCGTGGCATTTCCTCCTATCACACGTATCCTTCGAGACAAAAACCAAATTTCTCCGATAATTAGTCTGGCAGAAAAACCAACATGAACATAGCCCACTTTTCAACTTCATTCTCTTATATCTTACTTCACGTGCGTCGGAGAGCTGCGCATTTCATATCATTTGCATAACTCAGTGACGTGCGTCTACGGTAAAATTTGCATGAATTTCTGACCACTCCTTCTTGGTGTTGCATTTTCAATGTCGAGCAGTGTAATTCATTTGGAAATACGATTGCATCTACGTCTGTGAAAGTTGATGATTTTTGTTTACTACGGGATTCTACCGCATGGACATCAAGCAGATTTGTGTTGATAATTATTTTCAACTCTTGCTTGTTTTCTTGCACTTGCACGCAGATGACTACATGCTTTTAGTTTTTTCCACGTCCATTCAAAAATTTCATAAAGTTGATTCAACAAGTTGTCACTAGTTATAAAAGTAAACACTATTCTTCAAACAGGCTTTATTATTACAATTTTGATATTGAAATTTATATAATTAGTGTTAAACGGTAAGATTTATAATTTGCGTTCAGAAAGATCGGATTCAAAGTTCAGATATTGGAGGCCAATTGAAAAAGCATTTTATGGTCATTTGACTTTGCGGAAAACCATTTACGTTAAAATTGATTTTTTTAAATTGATTTATTTTTGATTTAAAACTGGTAATTGCTATGAAATGAGTTTAAAATATGATCCATATCTCATAGTGTATCAGACTATATATTTTTATAAAAGTATGACAAAATTATTATCTAAAATCTTTGAAGTCAACTTAAAGAAATGAAAAATCTGATTTAAGTTTAAAAAAAAAACTGTTTGAAAAAATTCTCTTGTTCCTTAATTTTCAATAAATATAAAAACAAGTGCAAAACAATACGAACCGCAGAAAAGTTGCCTGAACTTATGCTTTATATATGTATCTTGGTGTCAATTTTTGACAAATTCTACTTCCTTTTACTGCCTTTAACCAAGGAATTCCTTTTATGAACCGTTTTTTTTTATCGTATACTTAATTTTTTGTTCTCAGAAAATACACGTCACCCCATTTCCTATGTCCAAAACGTATGTCAGATTGTAAAAAATTGACCTTTTGAAAAGGGATCGTTGACTGCAAACCTGTATTCATTAAAACTTTTTCCCTATGGTTTCATGTCAATTCAACATTCAACCACATCATTCAAGTTGTTGAACCTAGTTTTAAAATATTTTACTCTTTAATGTAAATGATACTTGCAGTTTATGTTAAAACATCGTGATCAAAATTTGAAATCGAAACGAATTCACCATCTCGCTCTCGTGTTCTTTTAAAGTAGCAGCTGTAACATCGTTTGAATTTACTAAGGTACTGAAAGCAAAGAGTTGAAGCTTTCTGTCATTTTTTGATTGTTACTGACCTATTTCTTTGTATTTCATCTCTGTTTGATTTAAATCAGTTTCGTTCGTAGATATTTTAATTATAAATTTTTGTATTGAAAATGTATAAAGCTGTAATTTCAGTTTTCTTTCAAAACTCTGACTTAACAGTGCTGTTTTGTGAATTACGTACGCTTAATTCAATTGTAATTGTAATTGCACTTTTAAAAGAAAAAAATCACAGCTTAAAAAAGAGAAGCGAAGCAACTTCTCAAAGTTTTTGATGTTCCCCCGTGAATGCACCGGGGCAATTCCATCGTTACAGACGTAACAATCGCAGACTTTGAACACAAATAATTCTGGTTTGGGCTGATGAAAGTCTTCAATTTTTTTTCCTGTAGTGTAACTTGATGATGTTTATGCTACATTAAATTTGCTTGCAGATTGCTTTATTACAAAAAAATACAGAAATTAAAAACTGCCTGTTACAGACGTAATTCACAAAACAGCAAAAACTCGACTATGTCTTACAACTTGCAATATTCCTCTGAATTATACGGAAATTTTGAACTTTTTTTTTTAATACGTGTTCTAGAGACTTCAAGCTTTCTAAAACCATAAAGATTGTGTGGATTTTGACTGCCGAATTTGTGAAAAAAATTCATAAACTTGTTACGGACGAAACAAAGTGGTGTTACAGACGTAACATCTCTGATTTGAAAGTAGAAAACAGTATTTTAAAGCAGGAATAAACAAAGATTTTTGTGCTAAAACAATACAGTAGCATTAATTAACACATTATTTGAATATTTTAAGTTATACTGTAACAGTTTTAGAAAATTTGGGTAAGTCTGGGGGAGTTGAGAGCATATCGCACGCCTAGAAGAATACTGTCACAACTCAAAAACAGAAAAATTTAAGATGGGGAAAAGAAATTGATATATTAAAGCAATTAGTAATAGTGCAGTCTATCATACATTAGGTTAGATCATTTCGGCTCATTTGCTTTCATAATGCTTTTAAAATAAACGTTTCTTTTGACTTTTAAATCATGGCTCTGGGTACATCTCTGAACATTCGGAGTTTCGACTTTTGAGTTGTGACAGTATTCTTCTAGGCGTGCGATATGCCGATATGTCAATATGTAACAATAAATTAATGCATCTTAAGACAATTATTTCCAAGAAAGATTGACACAAGAAAAGTTTAGAAGGGCCTTCACACAAATTTATTTATTTGTATTCTTAAAATTAATGCATAATGGGGCTGCTACATAAAAAAATCGGGAAAAGTAAATTCCTCCCTAGAATCAGTGATTGGTCTTAGGAGAACTTAAAAATTTGAAAATGTTGGATGATATAGCAGAATACTAGTACCAAACTAAAATTTAACCTTCTTGGTGACAGTTGGTCAATTTGGTTTTTTTTTTTTTTTTGGAATGAAAAAATGTGTCCTTTTTCGTCCAACGCTTTCGAAATTCGAACGGCATTTTCGCAAATAAATTTCAATTACATGCCGACATAATTAAAAATTTCAAAATCAGAATACCAGAAACTTTAGTACTCGTACCATATTATGCTATATACATGTATTGCTCATCCTGTGCTTTTTACCTATTTAATTGGAAATTTACTTTTGCTACGGACGTAACATAGAGCCATTTGTTATGTCCGAAATGTTACGTCTGTAACAGCATTAATTTAAAAACTAAATCAGTTGCAATATTTTTAACTATGGTGGGCAATTACTCTAAGAATTTGCCAAAAGGACCATTAAGGGGTTTTTTTAATTTTGATTTTTTAGGACGTAATGACAACTTTTGCTTCTTTTTTGTAACAGACGTAACATCAAACTTCTTTTTTTCAAACTTCAATTACACCATTTAGATCAATTCAAAAGAAATTAATGAATGCATATTATTATAGTACCGTCTTAGTAGTTAAAATTGTGTTACAAGTAGTTATTTTTGTTTTTTTTTTCGATGAGAAATATGCATTTGAAAATGTGTTCTTTTTTCTGATTTTTTACAAGTTCGTGAATATCGTACTTCCAACTAAGAAAACAAGTATTATTCTACCTCTCACCAAAAAACCAATGCAGGATTCTTAAAATATACATTTTAAGCTTTAAAATGATGTATAACATAGCAACATAACTTCAATATAAATTTTTAACCAATTGGTTTCACTTTTCATGGAATGGCCCACCGCTCGAGAGTGAGTGAAGCAAAAGGATTTTTTTTCCTTGTGAGTGGGGAGAGTTGGTTCACGAGTCCTTACTTATAAATTAAATCATTAAGTTAGTTCTCTTTGGCGTTCCCGCGCTGGAAAACTTACGAGTGCACTACTGATTTTTCTATCTCTATCTAAATTATTGAGCAAAGTCGGTTTATGTACTTTGAACAGAAGTTTTTAACATTACGTCTGCAAAAAAAATTGAAATCAATCACAAGGTTTGAAAAGAGGGGGAAAAAAGACTCTCAAAACATATACATTAAAAAAAAAGTGATACTTAAAAAATACATTAATGTCTAAGTTTCCTTAAGTATCTGAAACCAAAGATATAATCACGAAACAAAAATATGAAGAAAATGAAAAGTACATTAACATTATAAAATAAGTACCTGCTGAACTAATTAATATTTAATATTAAACCAATTTTTACTATGAACATTATTGCATTTTTTAAATTGAAATTATATTGATTTGGTAAAATGGAAAATGAAATACACGTTTTGACCCCATAGAAATGACCCGCTTTTTGTTTTGTACCTCTGTCCTACGTCCACATTACCTTTTTAATTTCGTCTGGAGAATGCTTCTATATGAAGCAATGGATAACTGTGGTTGTGGAATCAGCGAGTTAACTACATTTACTTTCTTATTTTATCTCAACAAACGAGCTGAAGGATAACTGTATTCTTACCCAACAAAGCTAATGGTTCGCATCAATGGATAGGGGCTTTAGAGATGCGTAAAATCAATTGTGTGACGACAGTTAGTTAGACTCTCATTTTGTTACCCTATATTGGTTCCCGTTTTAAAACAAAACAAGAGACCTGCGGCAGTAATTCAAAACGGGTGTGTTGAAATTTGTTGCTGATGTTTTTTCACGCTGATTGAACCTCGTGAACTCTGAAAATGAATAATTTATTTACGATGCCTTAAGCGAGGTGGGTTAATAGCGATGTATATGATAATTATGCGACAGCTAACGAACACTTTATTGCATTTGTGATAATAGAATTCCATATTTCGTATAGATCCTCCAAACATTGTTAACTCAGAACTAAATGTACATGTTTTGGTAAAAGAACCAACTCGCATTTTATCGTGAAACCACTGCAAACTATGCTTCCACACGCAGAGCTGAAATATGAGTTGCTCTATTAGCAAATATCTTGGACATTTTTCCGGGAATATGATTCGTGCGAAACTTGCAATGGTTATTCAAACATGGAATGTATTTTACGTTCAAGCAAAAAGTCATCAATGTTTGGAAATTATACATTTGTTTCTCTGTGAATCGAATTAACATTGAAAAAAAAAAACTTTTTCGTACTTCTGGAGAAGAAATTTGAAGTTTTCATTCTTTCCCTTGCATTTGTGGGTGTGTTTTTCTAATAACTACTACTATTGTCTTATAAAAAAATAATTTTAAATTTTCGGTACCTCGAACTTCGGTTATGTCCAATATTTTTCTCCGTCTCTAGTACTTCGAGATAACAAGAATCGACTGTAATCAAAAAAGAAAAAAAAAAAAAAAAAAAAAGAAAAATCTAAGTAGCTGCTACTGTACGCCGGAAAACCGGAGCTGTACCGTACCACAAAGAATGCCGAATCAATGAAGTGGTAATTGCAAGTAATTAAAGGAACCGTTATATATATATATATGTATTAGTGTAACTTTCTATTTTCAAAATAAATTACATTTACTGTCGTATTGCTATTGTTACTTACCGTAGTTGTACAAAATGGGTACCTAAATGTTGCTGCATAGCTGTAACTTGCTTTTTCAATATACTGAGGGTAAGAGCTTCTAGTTGAACAAATGAATCTTTCTAGAAATTTTCTCATTTCTTAAAATTATCACATGCGAATTTATTT
This sequence comes from Uloborus plumipes, assembly GCA_038373865.1. NCBI lineage: Eukaryota > Metazoa > Arthropoda > Arachnida > Araneae > Uloboridae > Uloborus > Uloborus plumipes. Next base: position 64,171 of record JAXGGA010005057.1, read on the forward strand.
CCAGTCAATCTAGCTAATCAAAAATAACTGATTCATTTTAACTTTAATTCATCTCAGCAGATCTTCTTTAATTCGGCATCAAATTATTTTTTAAAAGTAGGGGGGGGAGGGAGGAAAAAAAATGTACGTAGCGAATAAAAGTTTAGAAAAATATTTTCAAGAAAACTGGAAAATCAATTAAAAATCACGCGAATGTTCTCCATGTTTTCTTAATGATTATTTTGGATGATCTTTCTCAAAAACAATTACTTGGAAAGTATAGATATGAACATAGCAAATCCTATTATTTTAATTTTACGTTACTTCTCTATAACCGGATTTTAAATATCTATTCTTCTCTCTCTCTCACTTTTTATTTCAATAGTTTATGTAGGCCAAAGAGATTTATTTCACCTTTGATTTACCATTTATTTTCTGTTCCATTTTCAATTATTTTTCGGCCATGATGCAATTTCTTACTAACTAAATATGCAACTTAAAGACTTTTTAGAAATTAAATCTATAATTGAGGTTATTTGTTTGAGTTTAAAACTTACAGTTGAATTTCCTGGTTCATTTCCTGTTGTGCCTTATTTATTTAATTTAATTTAATTTAGATATTTTTTTCAATATCTTCCTTTCTGGTATATCTTAACCTTTCAAACCGAATTTCTTCAGTGATACACAAACTTTACTCAACAAATATCAATTAATTGCGTGAGACAGAACAAAAGAAAAAATATGATGACATGATATTCTAGATCGCTATGATATGAGACATAAATTGGATTATAGTCTTTTATTGACTGCATAGGAATTTATAAAAGAGTATAACCCAATATATCCGGCCCTTGAAGCTGATGTGTGTGGTCCCTTGTTTTATTCAATGTTACAAATCGAAAAGCACGAGAAATGACGTCATAAATTTTTAACCAAATATTCAGAGATTGGTTTTTGAAAAACATGCATTTAACATAATAAAGCACCAAGCAATGATAACAATTATTAATTTTTATTATTTTTTTCCTATTTCATTTTCCTATGTTGTTTAGAAAATAATATAATATTTTTAAATTTAATGTGTTCCAGCCCGCGGGTAATTTTAATGAGATGCGGCCCGCGGGGCGAAAAAGTTCTGGCATCACTGGCGTACATACATAATAAACTTAATAGTGAAAGTGAAAATACTAAAATTTTATTGGATGTTATTTTTATTCATGTGGATGTGAAAAAAAAAAAAAAAAAAAAAAAAAAAACTCACACTCATTAGGTAGTGAATTTTGTTTAAAAAAATCGTCCTCGGCAGGTTCTTACTTCAACCTAAATATCAATTGATGAATGAATCCAAAGATCCACCAGGAAAAGTCTTAGGAAGTCCTGATTTTTTTTCTTCAAAACATGCAGGATTACCCAACAAATTATGTATTTTACTTCCCGTATCAGTTGTGTAATTTTTGTAGAAAGTGTCTAATTGTTTCCAAAAGTCACTGAATCAATATTGTATGAAATTTTGCTTAGTGAGTTACGTAATTGCAACTATACGAGGTTAATTGGTTTATGTCTGTTTTCATATTTACACAACTGGTACTTAGAGTTTGGTTTGTATTTCCTGGGGTATGTAACATGAAAAAACAGACATCTAATTGTTATCAAAAGTCAAAATGCTACTCTAATAACCTCTATTTCTATCAAAACATTTTCCAGATAAAATGTAAAATATTTTGGAGTTTTTTTTTTTTTTTTTGAAACTGTCTTTTATCGTGTCTAAATTATATCGTGTATAAATGCGTGTCTGAATAAAAAATTTTGAAAAATTTGTAAGAATATACTTGGCAATAACGGAAGTGAGATTTTTACGGCTTATTTACTTTTAGATCAACTTTTTTTATCAATTCTGAGCTGAGTGACTACTAGCATTGATTATCTCTTTTGAATTCAAGTGCATTTATCGTTAATAAATTTTATTTTACAAAAGTTTATTTGTTTGAGAATAGTATATTTTCTATTTAAAATTCCAGTGTAGAAAAACTGGTAATTCTGAAACAGGACGTTTTACCATAGCTTCTATTTATTTTTAAATTTCTAATAATGAATTTTAAATAAAATAATTCATAATTTCAGCTAAATACCTTATTAATAAATATGTTTAAAAAGCTTTTTTATGCTTTAGTAAATTAAATTTCTCAATAAATTCAGAGGTGCAAAATAAAAGAAAGTATTACTACTTTAACTAGCCATAAATACCTTGAGAAATGAAATAAATTTTCTGACTTTTACTTCACAAACATTTATTGTCAAAAATAAATAAATAAATAAATAAAAATATTAAACTGTCAACATTTATAAAATATATTTGTTGAAAATTTAAGAAACTTAAAACTAAGTATGCGAGAAACGAAAAGGAAAAAAAAATATATAAAAACTCTACTTGAAAATAAAAACCAGTATGCTAGTTATTGATCGCATTAATATAAAGCAGCATTTACTTATGAACAATATGCAAAATAATTCCACATCTTTCGTGAAAAATGTTCGTAATTATTGCTGTATTTTAAAAACTCAGATTTTATTCTTAAAAAAGTGGCATTCTTAACGAAATGATTTCAACAAAAGAAAACAATGAAAGGAAAACATTTTCTCCGTCTCTTGAATTTTTACCCCGAGAAGAATTTTTTTTTTTTTTTTTTGAAGCCGTTTGTCGTGGCTCAAAGGAAAATGAACCTTTTTTTTTTTTTTTAAAGCAAATTGCGTTTTTCGGTCATTTTTAAATCGAAATTTTATTTCAATTATTTTTCTTCAATAGCCAGTTGCCCGTCATTTTGTTTTGCTCCACGGGTGATGTTTCTTAAAAACCGACCATGCGTGTTATTAAAATTCCATTTCAGCCATTCTTGACCCGAAAGCAATTATTCGAAGCTGTGTTTCAGAGTGCAGATGTTTACAATAAGCTAAAAATTCATGAAAGCTCATTGCTACAAGTGATTCGAAAAATATCCAGCACTATTTGGAACACAGCTCAGGTGAAGGTAAATTCTGAGAAGATATTAACCGTTAATTTGAAGAGATAGTACAAAAATATCCACCCTTGCTATAAAAGCTAGCAAAGGATCAAAAACCAGATTCTCTAGAATCGCCAATAAAGAGAAGGAGGTAGAGATGCTTATTATGTGTCATTATTTTCTCCACCCGCCGCCTTCTTAGAAAGACCACTTCTTCAAACGTCAAAACTCTGATGGATAATAGTGCAGAATTCTCCGTAATTAATTTAATGCTATCTTGCCTTCCAGGAAGAGAGCACTTTCTGGAAGGCACTATCTACCGAAATGACCCATATTTTACTAAATCAAAAATTTATAAAATCGGTGCGTTATTATTCCTATTGTTAAACGTATTCCCCCTCAGGTATTCTTATGATTCACATTGGCTATTTTCCTAGAAATTACTGAAAGGTATGATGAGAAAACGTGATTTAGGAAGCTCCACACCTCTTTCTGGAAAAAACACAATGCCCCCGATTCCTTGAAGAGCTTGTGTGCTAGGGTGGGCCGAAACAGACTTTTTTTTTTATTATTTCGAAGATGGATAATGCGGAAAAGGTGCCATTGGGGGAGCAAAGTGCGCAGAAAAAATTTAAAAAAATTTTTTTTTTTTCTATTTTCGATAACGGGTAGGACGGAAAATGTGACATTGGAGGCATAGAAGTTCCATAAAAATTTTGAGGCCTGTGTTATAATTCCTTCCTTTTCCACAAATGCCTAGAAGATTTGGCAATTTCCTGTTTTTTTTTTTCTACGTTTTAAATTAAATTGTGTCAAAATGTTAAAATGCTGTTTTCGCCGAACTTATCTGAAATAACTACGTTGTCTGTCACATATAATGCGTTTCTAGATATTAGGTGATACATTTTTTTAAAAAATAATTTCCTAAAAATTTCAAAAAACTGCATTTTTTCCAAACTTCAAAGCAATTGCGGCAGATCTAGAAATTGACCAAAAACGTTCAATTTTTTTCTGCGCACTTTGTTCCCCCAATGGCACCTTTTCCGCATTACCCATCATCGAAATAAAAAAAAGTCATTTTCGCCCTACCCTATTGTGTACTCTTAGGTTTAAGAAAAAATAATCTTAGGTGAACTTTGGGAAAAGGCAGATCTTATTTTTTGAGAAAGAACATTCTAAAGCTATTGGGATCACTGAATTATGATAAAATTAAGCTTGCTTCTATACATCGAAATCTCTATACATCGAATTTTTTTTCCCGACAAGTAACTACTTCGATATATGGAGGTCCGACTGTAATAGAAACAAGAATAGCATGACGAAGAGATATTCGGGTAATATTCAAAATTATGAATTTTACTTTGAGACAATAAAAATCGTTAATTTTATGAAAAGACGGATTTTAGAAAAGCAAGTTTGAAATTCTTCCTTTTTTGCTTATTTTTTTTTTCATTATTAATTTTTTCTTAATTTTTTTTTCTGTTTTCTTCATTTTCTGAACTTTTTGATAGTTTAAAAAAATTGCTATTTCCGTCGCATATGCTAGACTGGAGTTGGAAAAGGGTTTTCAACGAAAAACTTGAGACAACTCATGAAAAAAGACAAGTAATCTCTAGATAGACAAAAAATTAATCGCTTTTCGCCCCCCCCCCCCCACCACTTTTATCTATGTATCTATTTTAATATATTTTTTTCCTGTTTACGAGTATCATTTTTAGAGCTTTTCTCTCTGTCGAAAAATGAAACGCGATGCGAACATTTTTCTTATATTCTTGTTTGTGGCGCCATCTATATGTATTAATTGGTATTATTATCTTACCCGTGTGTGTATAACTAATCTGTGATAAGCGCGAACTTAGACCGAGAAGTGATAGCATTTTTCCTTTTTTGCTCCTCTCATAGATATGGAATAGTGTGCTCCTATTGCACTCGATTGCGGAATGTTGCAGTTGCGCTGAAAATTGTAAACATATAACTTGTGCGATTTAGCTTAAGTGTTTAAAAATTAAATCGAAATTCATTTGTAAAAAAGAAAAAAAAATAATAATAAAATGCATATTAAATGTGAGTGTAGTCAAGCATGTTATCCTCAGGTAATTATTTTTCAGTGTTTTTCTGTGATTATGCATTCGCATGTGACCATCTGGTTTTGTAATAAATTTATTTATTTTTTAATTTCATTATAAAGCATTATTCCTTGGATTTTTTTTTTTTTCTTTTGTTAAAGCATTTGCTGAAAATAACCTGATTGTTTTGGTCTGGTGTGTATTTTTTATAAAACTATTTTATTTTTTTTCCAAACAGGATATGGATCTCATTGAAATTCTTTGGAAACAAGACATTGATTTGGGAGTTTCTAGAGATGCTTATGACTTTGATTCACGTCAGTCTTTGGAAGCTGAAAAATTAAAAGAATTAGAATATTCAAAACAACATGTAAGCAATTCCTTTTAATATTATTTTGTATCTTGAGCTCTTTTTTAACTTGTTAGTCACAGAGATTATTGCCCTTAGTTTGTTTTCATTCTGGTTTATTCTCTGAAAGATATTTAAATACATTGATAATGGACATTTTGCAAAACTAAAATGTATTAAGGTTAGAAATTTTACTTAAGTTAATAAATGGTGAAACAGATTGAATGTATACATACTTTTAGAGTTAGTATAAAGCATGTTGTGCATGGATAGCCATTGAAAAAGTTTTGAATACCTTTAAGTTATCTGATCTGAGTAGTTTGTCCCATTATTGATGACAAAAATTGAACTTTGACTTTTATTTTTTTTAATGAGTCATTCGCTGGTATATTATGAAACAAAACACTTGATATTGTTGTTATTTTATATTTATTAAAGAATTATTATAACTGGTATGTTATATAAATTAAGTTTTGCTGAAATATTATAAAACAAACCCTTTTCCATATGCCAATGTAATTTTACATTTCCTTGTTCGAAACATTTGATTAAATTGGCTGAATTTCGTTAATTTCTTCTTTTAATATTATAAAGAAGTTATTCAAAAGCACGTTTTGACAAAAGTGCTATAACAGAACTAATTTGTTTACATTTTCTTTCACAGGTTAAAGTGTCTTTTAATGATGATGAGGTTAAAGATGAAGAGGAGTCTCCTCTTCCAGACGAATTAGCTGGCTTAAACTATACTATTGATTCTGAAACAGGTAATTATTTAGATTAATCATGCTTTTTTTTTTTTTTTTGGAAGTGTATTAAAAATATGGGTTTAGAAAAGTTTTAGGCCCCTTAATAGTTCCTTAAATGTAGAGAAATCTTTAAGCTGTGAATAGTACTTGGTGACTTAAGTTTCTATTCCCCTTTCTAATTTTATGAATTACAGAACATATGTTATCACTTTACAATGGGGAGTAAACAATTAAATTTAGTTTACTAGTTTGATTAATACTTTGAGTGTTGTATGTCAAACAACATGAGTAGTGGCTGTGATTTTTTTCCCCTTAATAGTAATCCCAAGTAGCACACTTCGTTTTTTAAAGGTTATAAAATGGTTATTAACGTTGTAACAACCGCTTAAAAATGTTTATAAGACGTTTAAAGGTTATTTGTGCTACCTGGGATCCCCCTTCTCCTCCCCCATGTTACATTATAAGCATTTAACATCATTAATTTACTAATTTTGTACTGTACAAAACTTGCTTAATTGCATATTTATGCTGTGAATGTATTTATAGGTGAATATATACTTGAAGAACTGACATCCTTTGAAGATACTGAAGCTTTACCGCCAACTGAAGCAAGTGAAGCCTTGCGAGAAGATTCATATTTACCTATCAGTGAAAATGCTCAGGCATTAAACTTGACGGATGTATTTTCTCCTTCAGCTTTTGATCAGCTGCTGCCTGACAATTTTAGCACTGATTCTGAATTTTTCCTATCTCAAATTGAGGATTTAGAGAAAGAACTTGCCCAGTTTGAATCCTTAAACAGTACATCAGGAGCAAATTTCTCAATGGTAAGTGAGATTTTAGCTTTCGTTTAAAAATGATTGACTTTTTGCAATGTGAGTATTATTTTAGCATATATTTGTTGTAAGTATGTCAAATAGCGGAATACTTTTGCCAACCTTGAAAACTGAAGTTATGGATGACTTAAAATGAAGTTAAAAATGTAGACTTCCTGAACTCATTGTGGTCTCTTTTCATCTGCATATTCCATCCTCCTTTACAAACATTTTCCTATATATATCAGTTAACTGGTAAGTGAAAATGTCTGCCTTTTGACAATGATATATTTTTGAATAAGTACCGAGTATGTGTAATATTTGTTTAATTCCGGTATGTGGTCATGTTTTTAACTCATGCTAGTATTGAAATTGTTTTTTTTTTTAACTTTAAAGTTTGTTTTAAGAGTTAATTCCTTGATATCCAACTACAGGCCCTATAAGCGGTCTTAAATTAATATTATTTGCATTCAAATTATGAGTTAACTAGTTATCCCCGATCAAAGTAATGCATTGCTTCTATATTCATTTCTTGGTTCTTGATTATTATTATTAATATTACATAAAAAAGAAAGAAAAGAAAACAAGTCTTTTAAAAACTAGGTGGATAAAGAATATGATTAGTACAGCTTAGAAAATATTATATGTTTATAAGCAAAAGGTAGCTTTAATTAAATTTCATAATTTTTGTAATCCAATAGACAATTTGTATGCACAAAGTACTAATATAGCGTTTAAGTATGCTGTGTTCCTTGCGTGTGTTTAAGTCATGAATATAATGGAGCTCGCTGTTTTTTAATGGGTATGTTAAAGTTTCATTTGTTTGTTTTTTTATACATTTCGTAAAAACTATGAAGTGACCGATAAAATTCTTTCCTACACTGCAAGAAAAAAAAAAGAAAATAAAACTTTTTCTGTGCTCAGGCTTTCTTAATGTTTTTCTCTTTTATTTTATAAATGAAATGGTAGATTTTTGTTTATGGAACCCTAAAAGGAAGCATGATCATATTATATTATACACATCATTAACATATTTTTAACAAAAATATTTGAATTTAAAAAATTATTCATCAAATGGGCAGTTCCACGTCAAATCAATCAAAATAAATTTTTAACGTTGACATCTCCGGTTTTAATAAAATTTGGTGTGAGGGACACATATGACGAGACAAGTAATCCTGCCAATTTTCAGATTTTTATTTTAAAAATTGTACGAAATACAGGGTTGTAAAAATCAGCAAAAAGTGCGAAAAAAGACGAAAGGTGGTTTCATGCAAATAAATGTAACTTCGCTCCTAATTATAGCAGAACAAAAATTCAAAAACCATTGCAAAGCTAAAAAAATAGTGCTTTCTATTTATATATGATTTTCTTGCGACAGGTTTGAGTTTCAAGGTCATTCGGTCATTCATCGTGATACTGTGACCTTGATTATCTCATTGCTGTGCTAGCCTATGTTTAAAATGTGTGGATGAAGAATAGTGTTAGAGCCTTTAAATATTTTTTTAAAGAAATTCTAATGGGGCGTGTTTTGAGATGTTCAAGGTCAAAAGTTACGATCAATGACCTTGAAACTCAAACCTGTCGCAAAAAAGGCATGTTATATATCGATAGAAAGCTCTATTTTTTAGCTTTAAAGTGGCTTTTAGATTTCTGTTCTGCTATAATAAGGAGCGAAGTTCGTCATTTGCATGTAACCCTTTTCGTATTTTTTCGCACTTTTTGCGCTTTTTTACAACCCTGTATTTCGGATAATTTATGAAAAAAAATCTAAAAAGTGACAGGAGTACTTCTCTCGCCGTATGTGTCCCTGACACCAAATTTTGTTAAAACCAGAAATGGTGAGGTCAAGAAGGTGATTGATCTGACGTGGAATTGCCCAGATTGAAGTTTAGAAACATAATTTTTCTAAGGGCTTATGCATTTAATTTGAATTTTTTAAGAAAATGTAATTATGAATTTTTTTTTAATGGCTTATGCTCATTCTAGTGAGTCATATACAGCTGCTTGTTAACATTATAACACAAATGAAAATCTGATTATATTTCTATTTCATGTGTGAATTAATTTATTGTTAATTTCCAATTTTTTTGGCCGTTATTCTATTCCTTAGCAAATTTCTAAGATTTTAAATTACTGATATCAATAAGGTTTAAAAAGTTTATTTTTAGGTGCCTGTCATAATTTCAAAAGTAGTTCTGAAGAAAAGTCTTTACAAAAGAGCAATAAACTTTTTCTTTTGCAACATAAGTAAAATTACAAAAGAGCAATAAACTTTTTCTTTTGCAACATAAGTAAAATTACAAAAGAGCAATAAACTTTTTCTTTTGCAACATAAGTAAAATTTAAACTGGGTTGGATTTGGTTGATTTTTTTTAATCTTCTTTCAAAAATGAGTGTAAGAAATGGAGTTCTTTTTAATTTTTATGCCCTTAAGTGTTTAAAAAAATATCATGTGTTGCTGTTGCTGCTATTCATATTAACTGAAAAACTTGCTATACTTTTTTTTTCTTGCTGATAAAAATTTTGATCAAAAAAACAATAATAATAATAAAATGAACATCTTTGTTTAAAAATATTAACATCAAAGTCGGCGTTCATCCCCCCCCCCTCGTTTTTGTCTGGAAGTTTTTTCATTACAATGCTTTGGTTTAGATATTGTAATTAATTTTGTGTTCAGTATAAAACTTTTCTATAGATAACGGACATTGTAAGTTACAAGTTGTGAAATAGTTCCTTTTAAATCCAATAAATGAAAGACTTTTATTTATCACATCAATAAATAAACAAACAATTGTTAATGTGGAAAATACCTTTGCTGCCGGATCTTTTTCAATCCAAAGTCCTCTCTACGCATTTGAGTCTAATTTATCTTTTCTAAAATTTCTGTTCCATAGAGATTAGATAAAAGTATCTATTCAACCTGTCAAGAATTGTTCCGATATGAAAATAAATAAATAAAATAAAGAATCCTTTTTTTCGCTCTCTAAATCTAATGTTGAAAGAAATCACCATTTTTAAGTGATGTAATGTTTTTTTTATTATTATTTATTTTGTTTTAGCTGCAGTTTTTTTACCTGCTTTGTCAAATTAAGCAAAAAGTAGCCACATTGTTACTGTTTCTGTCTTTTATTTATCAATAGGGTAGTTGTGACCTATTGAATATCCCTTTTTTAACTACTAGATATTGTTAAGAGGCTTACAAAACACAAAAATTCACCATTGCCGAATTTTAAAACACAACGGTTGATTCTTAATGATTTTTTTAAAAACCCACGCGCAAAAAAAGCGCGCCTTGAAACTGAAACCCGTGACGTCAGATGGCAGTTACTTTCAGCCTTTCATCTATAAAAATTGGATTTTTGTTATATTATCGTTTCATTGCGGGATTTTCTCCTTCCGTAATCAATACCTTAAAGTCTACTAATTCACTATTTAAAACTGGATTTATCAAAGAGCAATCCAATACCCTGCTAGGGGTGATTGTTTTGATATTTTTTGGCGAAATCCGTATTCAAATTTTTAGACCGCATCACTTGGCCAGAAAAAAAATTACGGCAGTGCAGAGCGAACAACAGTGTGGAAGCCGGAGAAACCGGTTTCTCGCATCTAAAGCTTCTCGCTCTTTCTTCGCCTTAGTAGAAAGTTCAAAAGCACTAACGAGTGCCCAGTGACGTCACCCCCGCTTGAAATTTAAAAATTATTTAAAAAAAAACTACTTGTAGCAGCGCAAAAATTTTTTCGCCGTTGATGTTCATGTATGTTGCTCTATCATATAAAAATAAAATTGAAAAATCGAAAACTTCCCTATTATGATTTTTGAGTTATAGACAGATTATCGGTTCTCTTATAACTGCTCTGTTAACCTGTTACCGCCCAGTGATCTATTTAAAGATCACCTCTTGAACCAATTTCCAATAGGAAACCAGCTAATAAGAATAAGAAATGATAAAAGGGTATACTTTTCAGTGTAGAGTCTGAAAAGAGGTGATCTATAAATAGATCACTGGGCAGAAACGGGTTAATGAATTGCTAGATGAAAATTCATATTTTTTAACACTTAGCGGATGAGTCACGTGAATTTAAAGGGATCACTGTGACATTCTTCAGATTTACGTTTTTGCGCAAAATTTTAATAGGCGGCAATAGTTTTTCATTTTATATACATAGTCCTTTTTTCCCCCTCTTGATATTATAAAAGCTTTAGATAAGTATTTGCAGTTTTTCTAGATCTTGAACATCGGCGAGTTGGCGAATACTTCCCCCCCCTCCCTTTCCGGGTATAAGTTTACTATTTTTCGACAAGGCTCTTTTAAGGGTATTTTTTGAACAGCTAAAACATTTTTAACAGTAGCACCTAGAGAATAAATTCTTACTTCTTACCTGAAAATTATCCATAAAACTAATAAACCAAAAAGTATTTTCTTATTACTGAAAATTGAGAAAAATTTCAGACATTCTGATTGTACTTTTAGTTTTTAATTTCAAAAAATGTGTATAAAAAGTTATTTGGAAAATCCAAAGTGCATTTCTCCGTAGATTTGGCAATGAAGAAGAAAATTGATTGATTTGAGAGTTATGATTAGGTAAAATCAAATTCGAAGCATTTATTTTCAGATAAAGGGGGCGGGTTGCAATGGGAAACACCGTACCAATCCCTTCGAGCAAAGCGGATCCCCCCTTCCCCCGTTTCAGGTGCGTAAACGCTCTTAAGACCCCGATAGAACCGCTCATAACTACTTAAACTCTAGACGCCGTTTATTCAGATATATATCTGGTCCTGTGGCGCCCATCGCCTGCTTATCACGCCAAAGCCGCTGACCAGATGCAGATCTGGCCTATCCTCCGTGGAAATTTAGCGTTACCCTGGCCGCACCATGAGGAGGCGAACCATTACGAACCAAAGGAAAAGGGGGAGGGGTGTAACCGATTTTGTTTTTGAGACAACAACGATTCGACAACAAACAAAAACGATTAAAAGTTTTTTGTACAATTGCTTAAAAACTCAACCAAATGTGGACGAAAAGTTGCCGAGATTTTCGCTCGGTTTTTTTTTTTTTTTTTTTTTTTGTCTTACCAATATGCGGCCGATTTTGCGAGACTTTTTATGCCACAGTTTATTATACACTGCTCGACATTGGAAATGCAACACCAAGAAGGAGTGGTCAGAAATTGATGAAATTTGGTAAGAAGACTGAGACAGCATGGAACAATAAGTGATATTTATTTCAAAATAAATAAACAAAATTTAGAGCGAGGACGGCGTCGGCTCAGTAAGAAGTAGGACCACCGCGGACAGCGATGCACGAAGAAACACGTCTAGGCATGGAGTCAATAAGCCTGCGGATGGTGTCCTGAGGGATGGCACTCCATTCCCTTTCAACCATTTGCCACAGTTCGTCCTCTGAACGAGGCAGTGGCAGGTTCTGCAAACGGCGCCCAATCACGTCCCACACATGTTCGATTGGTGACAAGTCAGGAGAGTATGGTGGCCAGGAAAGCATCTGTACACCTCGTGGAGCATGTTGGCTGATTCGAGCACTGTGAGGCCGGGCGTTATCCTGTTGAAAAATTGCATTTGGCAGACCCTGAAGGTAGGGGATTGCCACCGGCCGCAGTACATTATCTACTTATCGTTGGGCCGTCATAGTGCCCCGAATACGAACTAGAGGTGATACGGAATTGTATGCAATAGCGCCCCAAACCATTATGCCACGTTGTCGCGCTGTGGGGCGTTCCACAGTTACTGCCGGATTCGATCTTTCTCCACGTCGACGCCACACACGTACGCGATGACTACCGCTAGACAAACAGAAGCGGGATTCATCTGAGAACACTATGGTTTGCCATTCTGTCATCCACGTCTTCCTGGTCCGGCACCATTCCAAACGTTGGAGTCTGTGCTGTGAGGTCAATGACAGTCTTCTTAGCGGGCGCCGTGATTGCAGGCCACGTGCAACCAGTCGACGGGAAATGGTTCTGGTCGACACAGGAACATCCAGGGTACCTTGCACGTGCTGCAGAATCGACGTACAAGTGACTTGCGGGTCCGCCACAGCTTTTCGGTGAATCCGTCGATCCAAGCGGTCTGACGTCACTCTGGCTGCACCTGCACCCGTCAATGTGGCTACATTTCCTCTTTCCAACCATCTCCGACACAGCCGATGAACAGTGCTTGCATCCATGTGGGTATCAGCTGCAATTTGACGTATGGACCAACCTCCCCTTCTCAGTCCGATCACCATACCCCTTGTACAGTCGTCTATATGCTGGAAGTGTCTTCGTTGAGGACGGCGTGGCATTTCCTCCTATCACACGTATCCTTCGAGACAAAAACCAAATTTCTCCGATAATTAGTCTGGCAGAAAAACCAACATGAACATAGCCCACTTTTCAACTTCATTCTCTTATATCTTACTTCACGTGCGTCGGAGAGCTGCGCATTTCATATCATTTGCATAACTCAGTGACGTGCGTCTACGGTAAAATTTGCATGAATTTCTGACCACTCCTTCTTGGTGTTGCATTTTCAATGTCGAGCAGTGTATTTATTTTTCTCAAACGAAAAGGTTTTGAAGAAATCGTTAATCTCCCCAAAACTCTACTGATGAAAATTATTTACGGCCTTTCTCGATTCCTATCTCGATAAATCATTTCATTTCCCACATATTAAGCTAAATCAGTTTTTATTTTTCTAAAAAATATTTTTAAATCGCCACGTTTAGTACTTATTCTCATTCACATTTTTACAACTTTAATTTCAAGATCAAACTAATATTTCCATACTTTTTAATAACTATTAAGGCATATATTCATTCAGAAATATATTTGATTTTGTTTTTTGTTAATTTAGCTAAAAGTGAACTCTTCAAAATGTATAAAAAAAGTGAAACATGCTAATCCCACCATCTGAAAATTCACGTCTTGTTTTGCTTTTCGCACAGCTCACATTATCTCCTTGCGTTTCGTTACGACCTTCGGTATTGCGTAATGCAACACAACTAATCTTTCTTTCGCATCAGCAGTGAAAAAAGTGCAACGAAAACATAATTTTGTCTGAAATTCTACGATATTTTATCTTTTCTCACACATATAATATGTTGAATTAGGCAAAATATTCCGTGTTAAAATCAACTATTAGAAGTATACCTCATTATGTAACTATCTGAATGTTCTTGTGGTAAAAATATGTTTTTCATCGTGCGATTGTACGAGTCTAGTTAAGTTTGAGTTATGTAGCAGCTAGAATTCATTGACCCTCAAATGATAAAAACCTAATGACTTTTAGGATTGTATATCAGTTAAGAGATTTATTTTCGTAACGAATTAAAATTGTACATCAGTTGAGAATTTTAATTGCGTAACAGCAGGCCCGTCATTTAGGGGGGGGGGGAAGGAGGGGGGGGGTCAATTGCCCCCCCCCTGGCTTTGAGAAATCAATGTATTTACGTATAAGTGGGCATGGTTTTTGATGTTTTCCGGTGAAATTGCATTATGCTTGGACCCTTTGCCCCCCCCCCTGGAAAAACTTGAAATGACGTCCCTGCGTAGCAGCTAAAAGTCATTGACCCTTCAATGAATTTGTGCATTAGATTTTGTTGAGAAGAGAGCTGGTAAAGATTTGGTATGTGGGTGTGTTGCAATTGACTCGTTTAGGATCAACGCCCGTTAAGTCCACTTCTTACGAAAAATAATTTTATTCAAAAATATATGTTTAAAACTCCTTTACCAATGCCTTAAAGGCAATAAGTTAAAAACCGCTACATCCCTTCAAAAAGTGAATATAAAGTAAGGGTTTTAAGTTAAAACCCTTTAGATGATCTATAGTTGCGCCTTCGGGACTATGGATTTTCAGAAATGAATAAACGGGTTTTGATTCTAAACGGCTCAATCGTTCTGAATGCGGTACATGTAATGTCCGAATGTCTTAGGTAAAACCTTCCGCATATTTACGCATGCGTCAGGTCTTCTCTGATCTTACCAAAATAGGGGTGATAGGTAAGATAACAAAAATGGGATGAATAAAAAGAAGCATTTTGAGCCATATCAAACTGCGTAGAGAGCGATGCTGATTTCAAATACATAGTTTAGTTGAATGTGTCAAAAGGATAGCAAACGCAAGTTTTAAATTGAAAACTTCGGAAAGTTCCCACTCACAACCCATCACCCCCTTTTTAAGTGGAATGGTTCATGAGTGCTATGCGCGGTTTTCAAGGACGACAATGCATACAACCATAACATTTTTTGATTTGCATGAAGAAAATACGGCTGCTGGCAGTATTTTTTTCCCATCTTTCTTTTTCTCTTTTGTTTAATTTTCTGCATGCATACATACTTACTCGCTCTCCTATGAGCAGTTCAGTACCTTGAGTGTGGATCCCCCCCCCCCCCCAAGAGGATCTTGAGATTTTCTAGGGCGCACAACAATAAAACCTTATTGTAAAAAATTAATTTATTGTTTCCCCTTTTTTAAAGGGCAGGCTTGGACTCTCTTTTAGAAAACGCGACTAAAGCTTGACCACAGAGAGACGACGTGAGGCCTTGAGCGGAAACGGATAGCTTTAATTTAAAATCTGTAGGATCAGCGAAAAGTTAACTTTTAACTTCCTTAGTTCATTGAAGTTTTTACTTCCTGCTTGATCTTTCTGTTGCTACCTATTATAAAATAAAGCGGTTCATTTCCGCTTCAAGGTCACTCACCAACTCTCCGTGGTCAAGCGTTATCGTGCAACGGTGAAAAGTTCGAGGGGAAAAAAAGGGGGGGGGGTAGGTGTTCTCCCGCTTACTCTCTCAACTACATCACGGACTACCAACTAGAAAATATTAAAGAGAATCCACTGAAATCTTTAGGAAAGAAACTAAGCACACTATGTTTTGATTTCACCAAATTAAAAAAGAAGATAAGTGCGAAGTATTATTTAGTGATATTAGCCAATGTTAGCACAATATCCCTACAGGGTTACTTTATATTTTGAATATTTTCAATTCATAAATGACGGGTGTTACCGTCTGACGAAGGCTGTACAAATTCCTGGTAAATTGTACTTTAAGATTTGAAGAAAAAAATAATAAATTAATTTGTAGCATGTTAAATATGACTGTCATTCAAAACCCTCCTGCATCGATTTCATTAAAATAATCATTCTCATGTACGGTTTATAACATTTGAAATGTCTCCATTGCTCTTTTCTCGCATTTAGAACACAAAAACTTCTCTGAAATCTTAGGTTCATTTTTTCAATGCACTAATGATAGCTCAATATGTGTTGATGGTTAGGAATTTTGGTATGATCTCCGTCTCCACTAATCTTACAGATTTTTTTTTTCTGTCTTTTCTTGAAAAAAGAAAAGAAAAAACCCTGCACGATTCCTGTAACGATTTTACGTTCATGCAATTCATTTCGAAATTTCGTGTACCAAAAAAAAAAAAAAAAAAGTTTCGAATGATTGAACCTATGTGGATTGTGGAATCTTGAGACAAAATGCTCCGAGTTATTATTATTTTGGGAAGTCGCAGTGACCTCCAATCGGGGCTTTCCTTGACATGTTCTCATCTGAAAATACAAAATTCAAAATAATTACACTGTATCAAATTAAGTGATATATATCTTTTACCACTTTCTAATTACAAACGCTTGAACTTAACTTCGACACCAGATAAATAGGCACGTGCTTTCGTTTCTTTTCATTTTCTTCTATTATCTGCCGGCTATTCAACGCGAAAGAGTTGTGACGTCAGCTATGAAACTCCTTAAAATAATTTACTGTTGAAGAGATAACAAAGACAGAAATATATTCTAACTTAAGTACCACTAGCTTTTCGCAGCTCCTTACCCAGTATTTTTCAAAAGAATGGTTTATTTTTATGATAATTTATCATTGGTGCTGTTTCGTTTTTAATGTATTCTTGTTCAATTCCGATTCATTTTCATTTAATTAGTACAAATTTAGTGTACTTATACATACGAAAATTTAATTTCTTTTTTTGTGGGTTTAAATGTTTAGTTTAAAAATTGTGAGCGACAAACAAAAGTTACAAAGGTGTTTTCTTGTGTTATCAACAAAGTTATTTAATAGTCATTTTCTCTTATTTATGATTTTAATTTGATATTATTACCCCCCCCCCTGGGTGAGGGGGGGGGATGAAAACCCAGAAGGCTGTCTTATATTGTTCTCCCCGGGAAAAAACCGCCCCCGACAAAATATCATTTTCTCCATTTCTTCTACTTGTTTCAGTAAATAAAAATTTCTCCCCTTAAAATAACAACGAAGCAATAACAAATAAATATATTGATCCTTCTGCCTTCTCAGTGAAGGAACCTTTTACCTGAAAATATCAAAGCCCATCATACACTCATACATTTAGGCGATCGGGGGGGGGGGGGGGGGTAGTCAATGAGCTAATTTATCGTTTTAAATAATTTTTTTACACGAACTATGTGTTTCATGTCGCACTAAATTAATATTCAGTTGCCGCATGTGTAATATTTATGTCGCATTGATAGGTTATGAACTTCAGATATCAGTAGTTAAACGTTAAATTCAATAAAAAA
>JAXGGA010005058.1:0-81660 GCA_038373865.1 Uloborus plumipes
AGAAAACTAATCAGTTTCTGTGTCTCA
Organism: Uloborus plumipes; assembly: GCA_038373865.1. Taxonomy (NCBI): domain Eukaryota; kingdom Metazoa; phylum Arthropoda; class Arachnida; order Araneae; family Uloboridae; genus Uloborus; species Uloborus plumipes. The sequence continues at coordinate 28 of JAXGGA010005058.1, forward strand.
TTGCTTAAGTTTTTCTGTCGAAAAATTCTTTTAATGCTTACTGACCATTAACGCTGTCACGCCATGTCAATGTTACTAAATGTTTCAATTTAGAAATAATTAAGTTTGAAAGGTAAAGTTTGAGTAACAAATTGTAGTTAAAACTATAAACTATTTCTCGCATAATTTGAAAGTAAAGCATTTTATGGACATTCATTTTTGCGTACATCTAAAACTGAAATTCCAATTATGTTTGATTAATTTTTTTTCCTATAGCTTTTAGATTTAAAAAATATTTCACATTAAAGAGCTTGACTTTGAAGTTACAGGTAAAATTAACACTTAAAAACGAATTCCATTTCCATACAGAGAAAATTGACATGAATATTTATGGGCAAATTGCAAAAGCTATGGCGGTGTTTTGCATATGTTTTATGTGTTTTTAAATAAGTTTCTAAAAAAGTAATAAAGTAATTGAATCTTGTAAAGAAAGGGAAGATCTTTGTAAATCTATGAAGATTTGGAAACCTATCTTTGAAGTAATAAGTTAGTAAACAGAATAAAAAATGCTCATCTATATAAAACTAAACTGTATATTATAATTGAATAAAAGTAGTCACAGTGAAGTGGAGAGTGGGATGTAATCAGATTTTAGACAATGTTTCATTATTTTGTAGTTAAATTATTGGACAAGAGTGACCCTGGACCGAAATGAGCAGGAAATACCATGGGTCATATAATATAAAATTAATTATGAAGAAGCATTATATCTATGTAAGTAGTTTTGTTTTCCTCTTCAGTAATAAAATATACGGAATGTCTCAAACATTTAGCAACACATTTTAGGGTAGGTATATGACGCCTAAGGAATAAAAGTTACATATGAACCTATATAGGAAGTAGGGGGACGACGACCCATCTAAGAGGTAATATTTATAAAACTGCGGGATTGCCCACTACGTGTAAAAGCAAAAAAAAAAAAAATATGACGTGTTATTTAATCATTTTGGATATAAAAATAGAATGATTATAGGAGCAAAATCAAATATACCAGGAATTAAGACAGTGCTAGAGTTTTTTCCGTTTCATTCTCAATTTACTTGATTACAATGATATTGACAGAAAATTAATCACAGAACACAAACGGGAAGAAATGCGGGACTTTCTCGATTTCGGAGACAATGAAGAATACGCAGATGATGATGACATTGATTGATTCTATCAAAACTATTTCTGGTCTTATTATTATCAAAAACAAATGCTGTTGCTTGAATGGCTATGCAATTGCATAAAATCATCAAAAGTGAAGTATAAACTTTTTAAATACCATGAAATTTGTATCTGTGTGATAAAATCTGAAAGTGGTAGAGAAACAAAATAAAACTTGTTGGTAATTTCATTTAGCATTTCAATGGTAATTATCAGAGTACTTAAAACAACAAACACTTTTAGAGGAAAATAAGCGGTTCAGTGTTAAGTATTACCGATTTTGATGTTTCACTTTAGCAGGTTTTTTTTACTGCAATGTATTTTGTTTTTTGGCTTTGTATCATACGATTCAATGCATATACACTGTAAAAAATAAATGTTGTTTTTACAGTATAATACAGCTAATTTCACAGTAATAAACTGTAAAATGGCTAATTTTACAGTAGTAGACGGTAATATTGCTAGTTTTACGGGAATAAACTAAAATAGCTAGATTTACAGTTTATTACTGTGGATCTAGTTTTAAACTGGAACATCTACTGCCAGTATCATACTGCAAAACAACAGCTTAATTTTTGCAGTGTACATTAGGGTGGGTCACCGTCCTATGTTAAAAAAAAAGTTTCGGATTTCCATCCGGTACAGCAAGAAAAGGTGCCAAATGATGTTTTTAGACTATATCTAAAATTTTATTAGGGTAGGATATAATTTTCTGCTGCCGAACTGAGTTTGAAAAGCGTATACTTAAGGAAAAAATCGATTTTTGTTAAATAATTGAAAATAAAAAAAGAATAAATAAATAAATTAATTAATAAATGTAAATACATAACAACTCAAGGTTATCTAAGTGTTATTTATTCATTATAATTCAAAAAACGTTTTTCATAATCATATATTTACAATATTAAAAACATGCATCTTTAATTTGGATGGAAGTCCTTCTTACTATCAAACTTTGGCATAATTTTCCAGGACTCCAGTTGTTTTTTTATGAAGCCTTCTCTTTCAGACTTTTTGCACAACGTAGCCGAAGCTTCTGTCACTGTTTTAACTGCCCTTTCAACAGCCTGTGTGTGACATGGCAGACGTAGTAAAGGCAATTGTTTTTCTCCTGAAGCAAACAGTTGAACATCTTCATCAGAAACTGGTTTTAATATTGGTGGATCAGATATATTTTTCCAATCAATGAGGTCTATGTAAAATTCAGCAGCAAAGTTAACAACAGGAACTCGAAAAATTCGGATTCTATTTTGTTGAACACAACGAGCTTCTAGAATCCGATGGGCTGCCAATTCACGGACGGGCTGCTCCGAATCTGTCAGCATTGCAATCAACAAATTTTTAGGGTGTGCGAAATAACTGTTTCTTTGGATTACGGAATCTATTTTGGCTTTCAATTCAGTGGATAAATACCTAGTTGCAAAGATGAGTTTGAACAAGTGCTGAGCTCCATCTTAACATGAAGGATGGCTTTTGATAGCAAACCAAATTGGAGCATAAACTTTTACGACATATGTCGCAAGAATTATTAAATTTTCAGAAGGAGATTCCACTAAAACATACAAACGTAGGATTCGATTAGCACGAGTTAGCCATCGAGCGTGAGACATTTTACCAGGTGACATGTATGTTAGGTCCTCAGGAAATATGCCTTCAGAGAACGCCGATGTTATTCTATGCAAATATGTTTGGTCTGTACTGATGTCTTGAATGGACAACTTTGGTAAGTATGCTGGGATAGGCCTACACTGAACAATGTGATTTTTTCACAATTCTCTAGTTCTTTACCGATTGTTCCCGAAAATGACTTCTGTCCCGTCGTGTTGCCATCAATGTGGAGAAACAAATGTCTAAATGGCAATTCATTCATGTGCAGTAAGCATGTATACAGTAAGCAGGTCTATTTAAACTTTCTTCCAACAAGCGTATAACACCTCTATTTTTACCAACGTTAACGTTAGTTCCATCACATCCGACTGCACCAAAGACTTCATAGGTATTTTTGATTCCGAAAAGAAATTTTTAATTTCTTGCTCTATACATTTAGAAGTACTAGAGGCGGGTGTGATATGGCCTAAGAACTCAGACTCTGGTTCCATAATTAGCGAAATATGTTCTTTTGTAATGCTTTTTCTATAGAATTTACCATTCTTTTCCAATATAATTAAAGTTTTATCTTTTCTTCCGTCAAAATACAAAGCTTGTATTTGTTCAACTTTGTCTTTGTCCAGGGCAGATTTTCGTACGTCTTTACGTTTCCGGCGAAGCATGTTTTTATCAATACTTTCCGAAGTGGTGAGGTAAAGAACTGCATAAGCAATAGCTGCTCCTACCCGGTCAGATACCCTGTCTCTATCGCATGTCCGGGAAAGCAAATTAAAGTCTACTGTAGTTTGCACAGGTTGATTTACTGATATAAGTAGTTGAAGACGCTTGTCTAGGTCCTTGAAACTCATCCTCACTGTCCCTATCCAATGAACTAGATGCAGATGAAGTAATGAAACAAGAACTATCAGCACGTTCTTTTCGAGTGTGAAGCTCCGATTTCTTCTGCAGTGTTTTTCGCTTAAGAATGGTGGTTAATTTTTTCGTAGTAGGAGTATATAAGGCTCCAATCACAATTCTTCTAGTGCTCCGTTGATCTATTAAGAACTTTTTTCCTCTCTTTGGTATTTTTTTGTTTTTTGGACAAATGCAGTTATTAATATTTTTGCAAGATGAAATGTCAAATAGCATTTTACCAGCCCTGCGAAACTCGTCTAATTTATTCTTGGGAATTTTAGGAAGGGATTTTAAAAGATTTCTACGTTTCAAGTGGTAGATTTTTTACATAGCTTTTACTCGTTTGCGTTGCACCATAGGAAAGAAAGCCTTTGTCCAAATTTCTTCTATTTTCTTTACCACAATGCCCTAAACTTCCTTATAAGATGGCTCTTTATTAAATTCCCTTTCACTTTTTAACTTATGAAGGTTAAACTCGTAATACTTTCGAACATCTTCGTAGGTTGATAACATATTGCAGTTGAGATCAGGTGAATCACCAAACAACTTAGATTTACAACCTGACCGAGTGCGATTTATAACTTTAAAATCTGTCTATCATAGGAGCATCAAACTACATCTAGCGTACTTTAATTCGAGCGCAGTTATATAGACATAGCTGTGTTAAATTGCGCATGCGTAGGTTATTTTTTGACCCTGATTCATACATTTTTGCTAATTTTTAGAGCTGAAATGGCAGGTGTGAATTCAAACCAAATGCTAATTAAAATTTTGATGACATGTTTCTGAAAAAAAAAAATATTATTGCTGCAAGCTTACATAGAACGTATTCAATCTGGGTATAGGAATCGACACTTCAAGATCAATCCGGCAGCAAAAAGACTTATCAGAATGTAAAAAAAAGTCACACACGTTCGTTTGGGACCATGTTGCACCTTTTTAATCCTGTATCCCTTAACATTTCGAAAAAAAATGAAAATGACCCACCCTAGTATGCATAGTGACCATAATTAAACAACCCTACTTTAAATCTGTCTAAAGACAAAACTATTGCTCAAACATTAACAAAATTTTGTGTAGAACATCCATTACGAAGGAGCGGGAAATACTTTGAGCGAATAAAAATTGAGTCAAATGAGCCATTTTCTAAATTTTATCACATTTTTCGTCTTCTTCATCAGCTGCAAATCCTCTATCCATTAGCCATCGTGTTGAGGACGTCCTCAAAAATCACTTTTCAGAAGAACGGGCAATCTGACGATGAGTCCAAATTCTGTAAATCATCCCGAGACCTCAAGCCGTGTAATTTCTCAGTATTGGAGAGTATACAAACATCTCACAATTTAAGTTTCTTTAGAACTGAACCTGATCTTAAAGGCATCAACACGTGGTGAACTGTAGAACATACTTTCTTACAATTGAAGGGCTTGGGAGAAGAAGGGGTTACGTTACAAAACAGAAATTGCGAGTAAGTAAAGTTCAAAGTTCCATTGTTGCAACTTTTCTTTGTTTTCTGGTTTTGTTGTTAGTGTGCGTATGCAATTGGTCCAATGGTATCTACTTTTTGATGTTTCAAGTTTTATTTAATTACATGCATTCATTGCTTATCATTGTCCAGAGTATTCATTTTTTAACGTGTAATATAGCCCCTTCATCCTCCAAGCCCTTCAATTACAGAAGGAGACTGAAAACGCGATGGTCGTCTTGTTAAACATGCTTTGTTGCAACATTTTTTTAAACCATCGTAAATTTACAGTAAATATGTAAGTTTGAGTACATTCATTAAAAACCGCCAAATGGCTACGAAAAGTTTTCCTTTTTTTGTATTCGCTCAAATAAATTCCCATCCCTTCATTGCGTTCTACACAAAATTTTGTTAGTTTCTGAGCAATAGTTGCGTAGCCAGACAATTTTAAAGCAGATTCGTTTAAATTATGAACACAATGTAAAAAAGCAATTTCAAATCGTAATGAATTTAGTTATTTTCATATATTTCTCATCGTTGATACATGCAGCACTCCTACGTTTCGAAATGAATGAATACTTTATACTTGTCCTGTATTTTAAATACGCGTTTTTCGTGAATTGGTTTAACTGATGTAACTTGAAAAAATCCCGAAAAAGAAAATAAAGAAGGAGAAAAAAACGAAAAGAGAACAGGATGGCTTTTCAGTAAATGGGAAAATAAATACTTTTAGAAATCTCGTATGCGCAAATTTTGTCACTTTCAGTCTGACAGTGAAAATCGAACCATGCACAATCACAGGATATAAAAAGTTAAAAGACGAATTTTTCCTTTTCGCTACACTTCAATGAAAAAAGAAACTGATTCATTCTGTTTTAATATAAAACATTTGATTGCAGAAGAAATGAAATGCATTTTCGGAGCACACATTGTTTCTGATTAATTTTAGTTGCTTGATTCTGGAATTCAATTAGATTAAATCCCAGAGTGGTTTGTCTAGTCAGCTGAATAGTATTGGTTACGTTTTCTTGCTTTTACAAAAACATGATAGCAAAAGGAAAGTGCAGTTTTTTTCTACTACGGGAAGAATGCAATTAACCAACACTTACATACATAGGTTACGTACGCACAAAGACATAGATTTTCCAATATTTTTGAGCAATATATGTACATAAAAAATATGAGCATGAAATTACATTGAAATAAGGTCCTACATCATGTTGACGCGCATTGAATTTAAATGTTTGTTTGAATTGTTAGTGCTGGTGTCAAAAAGAGTTAGTGAAATACAAAGTGATGAATGAATAAGGTTCTTATTAAACTAAAATTCAGGCTCACAAGTAAATAGTAGCACTATATATGGTTTTATATGCTAGAAATATGGTACATAAGGGCAATTCCATGCAAGTGTGGAAAAGCGTTGGAAAAATCAAATTATAGCAATGCGTCTGTTTTACATATTTTTCGGTTTAAAAATGTTAAAAGTTTATTATTTATACTAATTTTTTGTCAAGAATGTAGTATTTTTAGTTTTGGCAGCACTTTGAAGTTGGAAATGGAATATTTAACTTTTGGCAAAGCAAATGGTCAATCTTTCAACGTTGGTAAGTTTCAATTTTTTTCTTTAGATAACTGTTTTAAAGGAAGAATATTGATTATTACACTTTAATTCAATATTGTAAATTGCTAAAACGAGTGTTTTCACGTAAATTAAGTGATTTATGTTAACTTCAAAAATGCACTGTTCTATGTAACATAAGTTACCAAAAACATGTTAAAGTTCATGATGTGCATAAACAAAGGGCAATGCAATGTTAACAATGCTATATTTTCTATCTTATAAGTGTGTGTTAAGCAAATAGTTAAAGTTTTTTTAAAAATATTGTCTATTTAATTTTTTGTGCTACAATCAAAACGTGTAACTTAAGTTACCAACATATGCAGGTAATGTAAGTTACCCAAGTAGAACTTTAAATACTTGTATTTATAAAGAAAGTAAATCGTGAAATAAACCTATGTGGTAAGTAGGAGTAATTTATGCAAAAATTCTTTTGAATTTGTACTGTATTTACTTAATTTAAATTACTCATATTTCTTAAAATGTCTCTATTTGTTAATAAGATTACAATACACCGCTATTATAAATTATATGTTTCTTTTTGGCTTTTGAGATATTAATTCTCTCTAAACAATATCACTGCATTCAGAATATTTAGGAGTAATGTACTATAAATTATTCAAAAATGACTTCTGTTATGATTTAAAGTTATCAAATATGTTTTAGAAGTAACAAATACAAAAATATTTTATCTCTTACAGGTGAAATACATTTTATTCTGCATTAAAATGCCACTAAACTCTGCAGAAAAGATGCGCTGTAGAAGGGGTATGAGAAAAGTCATGTGGATATTACAGATTTTTAAATATAAGTCCCTCTTTACTGTATTGAAATATGTTAGAAAAAGCAAAATTTATCAAAAATACTTTCTGAAGATCCGCATATTGACAATGACCATTTAAGAACTAGAAATTAACAAACTACGGGGTTTCGTTTAGTTAAGTATTTTAAGGAACAAGAAGAAAAAACAGAGATAAGAGCTGGTGAATGGTGTGTGGTAAAGTACGAAAATACATTGTATCCTTGAGTTGTGACGATTATTGAAGAAAACGAGTTTAAAATATAAGTAATGGCTGCTGTTGGAACCAATTAGACATGGCCAGTAACGACAGATGAAATTTATAATAAGAAAGAAAGAATGATTTGAAAAATTGAATTACCTGAACTTGTTAATAGCAGCAGCCAGTATAGATTTAAGTCTTATGTTATGTAATATTTTTGATTTTTCATTGAGTTTGATAATAAATTTCTGTAAATTTAATTCATAATTGTTAATTTTCAATGTTTCGATCTAAACTAAGCTGTAATTTTCACACATTAATTTTTGTAATAAAGATATGCTTGTAAGTAAATTTTGTAACGTAAGTTATTGTAACATAAGTTACCCAGTTAAAAATTCCCATAATTTTCAATTTTTGAAATAAATTTTTAAATTAATGAAAATATATTCCTAAGTATTATAAGGAACTGATAAATTATGCTTCAAACAATAAAACAGCTGTAATAGAGCAGAAATTTGCCTCAGAACCAATTTTCATATTATGTAATTCCCTTTTTGTGTAACGCAAGTTACTGCCTTATCTTTGACTGCTAGATTTTGTAAAATTTATATGCATCGAATATTTTTGCATTTTAAATTTGCTTTCAACTGTCATTTTCAAAAAATGCTTTCATACAAGATTTGTACAACAAAGTTTGTCTGTACTGAGGTACTAAATGCATAAGAGTTGGTCGAAAAGTAACGTAAGTTACCGTGGAATTGCCCATATGTTAACATAAAGACCACTCTGTTTTCTTTTCTTTCTTTCTTTTATTGATCCAGATATAGAACCAAACCAATCTCTTATCCAGCACTCACAGGTATTTTAATTTTGAATAAGAAAGTAGAGGATTTTGTGACCACAAAAGACTTAGTCAGACAGCATTAGAGTACATGGAGAACCTTCGACTGGCAGGCATTGAACCGGTGCCACCCTAGTAAGAGATTTATTGCCATACTGATTAGGTCATTAGAACATAACAACGCTTATATATTTCAACACTTTCTTGAGTATCGGTAATTGCATAAGTAACACACATTGGACAATAATTACGCATTTTGCGTGGGATTTCAGTAATGCGCGTTATGTATAACACGTTGACTGCCAAGTTACAGGAAAATCCGTAGAACATGAGCTGGACTAAAGCCAATGTACTTGTGTGCTGTTTTGGATTTTATGGTGCCTTCTCCGAAATTGAATATCCCTACTTCTGCCTGAGTGACACATAAGTTCGAATATGTATGAAAACAGCAAATCCAGGAACTACAAGCTCACTTGAAGTGGATATCAGTAAAGCTCACTTATTACGAGTTATCTCGTAGCTTGGCAGTCAACGTGTTTAGATCGCGGCGTTTTCGAATCAGCAAAAGTTGTAACTGGCGAATCTATCAGAGTGATATCGATTGTTGTGTACTTGTTGCCTGTAAAAGGGAGCTAAAACCACAATGTGTAGTGCAGCCTATAATAGAAAAAAATAAAAATTTTAACATGTGTTCCGATTGACCCCTATTTGCGGGGTGATTCGGAACATCCATAATTTCCTATATATTTTAATAATAACTGTTCAAAATGTTTTTTCTTTGCTTGGAATATTAAAAGTAAAGCAAGACCGAAGTTTTTACTCAGAAACTCAAATTAAAAAAAAAAAATCTTTTAACTGCTTTTTTTACAATCAAAGCTGAAAAGTGTTCCGATTCAGCCCATTTTACCTTAATATAAACTAATGGTTTGCTAAACTGCGAAAACAATTTTCAAAACTAGAAAAAAGGAAAATTTTTATCCTAAAGTCACAAATTAAAATTAGGTATTCAGTGCAGAATATTCTCCCAAAATGAAGAAGTATCAGATAAGCATTAAATAATGAATAAAATAAATATAAACGTATACTATTTTAACATTTATACATATTCTTATACTAATGTCAAAACTATTATTGTATAGCATTTTAAAGAAGAATAAGCTGATATGTTTTCTTTTAATTTAGATTTAAATCATATCACTTTAAGGAAAACAGAAAATCCTTTCAAATACAACTCTAACTGAATTAAATCCTTTCCATCTGAAATAAAATCTTACTAAACGTCAGGAAACACTTTTCAACACTTTTCCAAATCCAAACAATCCCAAGTCTCGCTATTTTATTTTATTCTCTCAAGTGAGATTGAAATGATTTCCTCTTTAACTGCTTTTATTTTCTGAAGGTTTACGTTGCGAGCCTTACAGATGAAATACTTTCTTCAAGTTGTATTTGTAATAAAGCGAAAAGCTATTTTTATTATTAGCAATCATGAAAATGCTATCCCATAAAAATGATGTAATATTATAGAAGCCTTATGTCAATCATTAACATGATGTTTGTTGTCCGTAATAGAACTTTTATCTGCTATTTCATTTTTTCTGTTGTTTGTATAATAGATTAAATGACGTGGGATGAAACAAATAGAGTAGTTTTTCAACTTCTTAAATAACTTTCCTTTGTAGAACTGTATTTGCGGTGCTTTTAGCAAAAATAGTTTGCGTATTTTCTCCTACATCTTGCAGATTAAGCACTTTAGACATAATGCTGCAACCTGCATTAATCTAGATATTAAAAAAAAATTATCTTTCCTGCACTAAAAAGTAATGAAATTGGTAGTAAAAATTTGAAATCTGAACGAAATATTATATCGTATCTAAGAATAACGGACATCATTACGCGAACTATAAACTAAGCTTGAAGGCATCTTTATATTAAGAGTCGCTATATGGACAGACGGACGCATCAAGCTTAAGTTTCAACACTACGATTCCAACTTATTTACTTTTACTTTCCATTTTTCATTGGGGTTACCAGAAATATGTTTTGGGACATTCCTAAGCTTTACCAAACTCACGTGCCTCAAATAATTGGCAAAGAGAAAAATTACCAAAACACGATAATTTCTCAGAAAAGACAACCACTCATCAACTGCCAGAAAATGCATGGCACGCGCTCGATCCAAAGTGGTGAAACTTCTGCTTGATGAGTCGACTCGTCTATATAGTGGCCTTAAAAACACGTACAGGTGAATGGAAGTCAATAGTACATGGTGATTCAAAAATAATGGTGGGGCAATGGGTAAGGCATCCGATTTGAGGATATCGAGACTACACTTCCCTGGTGGAGCTTAAATAAAGGAACAAGTTTTGAAGTTCCAGTTGCCTAGCACTAGATGTCTTTGTGCATTATTGTATATGTCCCATTTTTTATAAGTTACTTCATTTGTCAAATTAGTTAAAATGGGTGTCAAAAGAGAGTCTATTTAGCAGTTAATGTCCTAAGTCACCAGACCTTACAGCATGTGATTTTTTCTGTGAGGAACTATCGTAAAAGATACTGTGTTTTTACCTGACTTTCATCTCAATCTTGATGAATGGGAAAATCAGATCATTGACGTTATTGCTTCCCTGTGACTGCGACACGCTACAACGCGTACCACAGGCGTTTTTTTATTGTGACGTTTCGTTCAGACGTTAAAAGGATAATTGAAAAAATGTAGAATGATTGAAGTAAATATTTCCTTTTTTGTATCGTTTTTACCCAAAAAATGTACAAGTTTCAAACCCCACTTTTCTTTTTGAATCACCCGGTAGAAATTCTGACGATTACGAATATTTTTATGAGAAATGCGTAGATCATTATGTCAAATTGTATCTTCCAATCAACTTATTAAATGTTTTACTACCTCCTGATGTATTTTTCAAAAATCTTAATTTCTTTCAATTTTTAAAGCCAATAGGGTCCATGATCCGTGTTATTTGGTAAGTATGAGCTTCTAATTTGACTTGGGTAAGATGTCGATACTCTTTATTGATCTCACAGCCTCTACTTAAAACTGCGGATGCTTTTGGAATGACCATTATGTTTGAGTAGGGGAATATGAGGCAAAGTAAAATAGTTAAAATAGCTGACCTATTTCCAATGAGCGCATTGGAAATACGTTTTGAAAATTACTGTACATGACGATTGAAAAATTCATTTTGTTTGACAACTTGCCTTTAAATATTACTTTTCATTTTTGACGGTTATTTTGCACCTTAAGAAAAGGTAGAAATTTTCCCCATGAGAAAACCATGGAGCAAAGTGAAAAAGGCAATAATTTTACAATGAAAAACTTTATATTTAATGATCAACAGTAATTTTCCTCAAATGGACGTGTAGATAAACGAATAAATGACTTATTAATGGAAAACAAACAAATAAATTAATAAACAAATACATGAATTCATTAATATATGAGGAAAAAAATGAGTGAATAAAATAGAGAACGAATAAGAAAATAAATGAATGAATGAATAAATAAGATAATTAATAGCAAAAGAATGTGAATTCAATAATAAAGAAGGAAGTACGCGATTTAAAAATATAATGCATAAGTAAACGTAATGTACCATTTCACTTCACCCCGCGTGCACTGAAAAATTACATTGAACATTAAAATCCAAATTCTCTTAATATGAACTAAATAAGTATTGTACTGGACACCAGTAGATCTCAGTTAATACTTAAAATGATGATTACAAAAACTTTATAATTGTATCATCTCAAAAAAAAATTTTGAAATGACGAATCTTACAATAATTGTATCAAATTTTGAAAAGGACTTGTACAATTTTTTTTCGTTGATTTTTCGATCTATCTGTTGGTTGACAGGAATTAACTGTATGTCTAGGGATTTTGTTAAAATATTAATAGACAGGTGGCGCTCTAAACTGTGAAAATATTTTGCCAAATCACTTTGCCCCACATTCCCCTACGTTACAATGTTTGTGTACCACGCGATAAGATTACTGATAGGAATGCGCTAGTAATTAATTAACTATTCATAAAGTATTTCACTATTTTGTACAGGGCTGGGGCGAGTTGTTTTTCACTGTGAAGTAAACAGGAACACTACAAAATTACGCACAACTGATGTGCCCCATTTGTACCAAAAATGTTTCTGGCAAAACAAGACGGGGGGGGGGGGCGTCCCTTCAAGTTTTTCTAAAGCGGGGGGGGGGGGGTTCGAAGAGTGCAAACACAATGCAATTTCATCGGAAGAGAACAAAAACCAAGCCCACTTACATATCAATGCATTGATTTTTTGAATCTAAGGGGCAATTGACCCACCTGTTCCCCCTAAATGGCGGGCTTGGGGGGGGGGTATTCTCCAGCTAAAAATCAGTTACCTTCCTAGAACTAACCTACAAGGTTTCTGAACTATTTAGAGCCCGATGTGCAGTTATAATTAGGCTATTCGTTGCGCAATTTTCCAACAGTGCTTTCGATGGGTGTCTTCAAGTAAAAAATTACTAATGAATACAAAAATGCATCAGGAAAATACATAATTGGCATCGAGAATAAAAATAATTTAACGTTTTCGATAAAACATATATTTGCTAAATATATTTGGAAGCTTGAAAACCAATAAACATCTGAATCGTGTTGTTCGGGGAGACCGACATAACCCTTGCTTCGAAGTTTAATACTAACACTTTCAAAGACTGATCTGTGAATAACTTTGAAACTTTTCTTTTGCAATAGTTGTTGCAAGTCATAGATCTTATTTTAGTAAATTAGAGAAAAAAAAATGTTAGTTTCGTGTGACTGTGACACTCTTGTGATGAAAATATACAGCTGTAATTTCCTCGAAAAATGAAATAAGAAAAACTGATGCTTTTTAAAACACTTTTAGTCTGAAAATTTGAAAAAAAAAATCACACATGTCTTCAAATAAGATTTAAAGTTAATATAGGCTATAAAAAATGTTGGCTAACGAATTACTTTTCAAAACATGAAGAAGCAGTTTCCTCAACAAAACTTTAAAAAGTACGAAGAAATATTTTTTTAACGTAATGGAAAAGTATGGTAGATTGTAGCATTATCCGTAATCCAGTAAAACAAATGAAAAAAAAAACTGTTTTGAGTTCACTTCTTTGTTTTCAAAATTTTGTTAAGCAAGCCGTTTTTAGCATCGCTCAGAGCGTTGAAACTTTTTACGCCGGCACTGATTTCATTTGTTTCGCATTTGGCACCCTGGGGTCTAATGAAAGTCCTATTTTTAATTTTATTATTTTTATTTCAAAGCTAATCTTTCACTTTAGAAATGCATACATTTTTATTTGCTACTTGTGCACTCATGCAAATTTTGATGTTATAACACTTTGAGTTCAATCATTAACAGTTTGTATACATTTTCAATCTCAACTGTAAGTGATATTTTCAGCTAAAATAAAATATAAAGTTATATTTCAAAGTATTGTATGTACTCAGAGAGATAGGAAATCCCTAAAATATAGAAAAAAAAATTTGGGGGGGTGTGTGTGCTTGCGTGTGTGTTCAAACAAAAAAAAAAAAAAGAAAACGTATAGACCAGGATGAAAAAGTATTTGTTCTGATTGTAACACACCCCTCATTTAGTAATACTTTAGTAATGATCTTTTCTTTCTATTGTATCTTAGTATGTAATTTTTATCTGCACACGATTGAATTTTCATTCTTTCTCTGAGAAAACTCATTTATGAGCTAATATTTATAAAAGTGCCAATTTGAGTCCCAAGTGAATTTTCACCAGTATTTCAATAACTAGTTAAAAAAATAATTTTCCCCAGAAAGAAGATAAGTTTTTCTTTCATTTCATCTAATAACATCAGAAAAAAAAATTTTTTTTTCATCAGAAAATATTGTGTTTATACATCAAAAATCAGATCGGTAACGTGTCCCAAGTAGCAAAGCTTAGCATGCCAACAGGTCATGCGCACTTTCTAACTTCCCAAAAAAATGCACTTGCACAAAAAACGATTCTATTTTTACCCCTTTGTTAATATTTTACTTCATTTTTGTTTTAATCGATTTCTGATTTTCTAGCTGATGCGAAATAAGCGTGTCCCAAGTTCCGCCGTCAGAGTGGTAACAATGAATTCCGATCTATGTTTAGGCTCCCAAAATCATTTCCTGCACCTATACCACGTGATACTGAGTACCTGGTGGAAAGTTTTATCGAATTGTAATTAAAATTTTGCATTTCTGCATCTAAAATTGTAGGTAAGATTTTTTAAAGTGATTTTATAAAATGTGTGTCATTTGAGTCATCAGATCGGTAACACGCTCTAAAATGCGCAGTTTTTATTATTTTAAAAATTATTTTATATATAAGTATAGTCCTTTGTTCCAAGTGAAAAAACCACGTGTTTGATTTTGGTTTAGTGCGATCGACTCGGAAATAAAAAAAAAACTTTGTCAGTTTGTCAGATCGGTAACAGTCAGAGCGGTAACATTGAAAAACAGCAAATATGTTACAGAACTAACTCACACGTTTCAGAATTATAAAAAGCAAAAATCATACTTTAGCCATATATATTGAATATTTTTGTTCTTAAAAAATGAAAAGCAATGAGTTTTAGTACAATTGCTTCATTTGTGGTTTGTATGACCTAACAATAGAAGTTAGTAAAATAAGAAAAATTGACACTGCAGAAATTAAGTTAATTAATTATTATTATTTAATTTATTTATTTATTTATTTATTTTTTTGGTGCTTCAATTTCTCATAACTTCGCTAAATAACTAGATAATAACTAGCATGCTAAATTTGAATTTCTGATCAAGAAATTAAATTTCCTGCAACTAATTAAAGAAAAGCAAGCAGCAGAGTTGTGTGTTGAAAAAGTTGAAGTTGTGTGTTGTTTTAAAACAAAACAAATGTTTTATTAGCTTGGATTTGGTAATCTCATAATTTATTTTATCTAAAAACCTTATCGCTCATTTTTATTTCCAAGAAATGCTTTTTCATAATGAAATTTGATTTTTTAGCCTAATATATATATTTTAATATAATTATCTTAATTCTATGTTAAAAATGCAAGGAAATGATATCATATTTAGAGATGTTAACGAAGACTGAAAGCATAAACTCAAATATGTAACTCATATTAACATCAGATCTGTAACATTCATCAGATCTGTAACGGCTTAAAAGTGAGTAATCTAAGGAGGGGGTAAATAACTTCCTTGACCTCCCCCTTTTATTTTCCTGCATTTAGACCCAATTTAGACTTAAAATCCAATATTAGTTTTTTTCTGCAAAAAAATTTTTTTTTCAGAAAACTCCAATTTCAAATTGGCACTTTTCTAAATATTGGCTCTTATCCCATAACTTGAATCTGTTCTTTCTATTAGTAGCAGCTAATTTTATAAAAAAATAAGCACGATATATAAGGTTTAGAAGATTACATTGAATAAAAATGTCATTGTTAGTTTTCACTTTTTACGAGCATTGATAAAAATATTGAATAAAAAATAATACTCATATTAAAATGATTAACATTAAAAATGTTTAAAATTAGCTATCGATTTTGCTTTTAGATTTAAGGAAAATCACAAAGAGTATTTTGAATGGACGCAAGCATTCTATTTTTTGTACTTATATTAAACTGCACTTTTTGACAATTTTTTCTCTATATTTTTGAAAAAAAAAAAAAAACTACAATTTTTGAGAATTAAAGAGCTATATGGGTCATTCCATGTGAAATGAGCAAATCGCCTGCGGCTCACATGTCACAGATTTCAATGAAAATTTTTATTAGGGTAAATCATGCATATCTATTAGGAAATGCAAAAGATGAAAGTTTAAAAACTGTTTGTTACTTTACTATTGACGTCAGAAATTAAGGCTTACCCTAAGCCTTAATTTTCAGAGCTCATGACAGCCAGTTTGTGAATCTACAACTGCGTAAGTTATAAACATACATTCAAAAAATAGATATTTTCACATTCCCTGAAAAAATATTAGGAAAGATGAAACTTCAATTTATTAGGCACTTTTATTGTCTGAGATATTAACAAAGGTTGAAATATTTTCAATTTTTTTCAGATTTCAAACTACTCTGCTAGCTCTTTGAATGAAAAAATAAGAGAAAAGAGCAATACAGAGCGTAAAGCTATCTATTACTAATTACCAGGGCGAAGTTTATAATTGGTGTCAAGTTTTTTAATGATAAAATCGTACTTTAAAAAATTGAAATTTATCGAAATTTTCATTTTTTCCACTTTTTCAGATGCTAGTTGGAACAAAAGGGACTGCCCCTATTTTTTTTTTTTTTTTTTTACGGAGCATATTGAAGTGTCTTTTATAGCGTATGACTTTCAGCGTATTTTTGTCACTCAGGTAAAATGTCACCAATGAAACCATTTATTGTAAGTTTAGAAGGACTTAATCATTTCTTTCGTGTTTCCTTTTCTTGAAAAAGTGCTTATAAAGTATTTGCTGAAGCGAAAAAGTATAAAGTATTTGTATTTAGTAAAGTATATTGTATTCCAGTATGAATAATTATATTTAATTGTGCAAGTAAAAGTTGCTTTTTTAACAATCTCCATCGGTGATGTGAAGAAAAAATAACAGGCGACTTGCGATAAAACCTATCATTTTAGTATCTGATCAAATCTTAACGGAGATTAAAAGAAACTTTTTGAACAGAATGAAAATTGGAAAAAAAAAACTATTACTTTATCTATTTATTGATTATATTATTATTTTATATATCTTGAGATATTACTTTTATCCGCAAGATTTTCCCCTCTAAGTTCCACATCATACCTGCGCATTTTTTAGAAATTGAAATTAATGCTAAATACACTTGCTTTTGCTCCGTTTAGTCGTTTATCTGGATCTTTGAATTGCTGGAGATTCACATAGAATACGAAAAAAATGTTGTTTTTGTTCAATTAATGCAAAGCTAAGAAATCAAAAAGTCACTGTCGAGCTTCTTCAAGCAAATAGTCGACATAATGGCCTATATCCTTGTAATTTCCAAAGTGTCCTTCATATAAATGTTTGTGCCTACTTGAAGGCGAAAATCATCGTTTTACGAAATATACTTAAATTCAAAAAATTTTTTTTTGAAATGAACGAATTAAAATACAGCTTTAAAATCAAGGTATTTTTTCTATGAAAGGTAACACATTGCTGGGAATTAATTTTAATTATATAACTGAAGTCCTTTTTTGCGTGAGAAAAATAATGAAAACCTTCAATTTTGTTAAAAAAGGTATTATTTTAGGTTTTTACAGTTCGTTTTTACAGTTAATTATCTTGACTTTTAAAAAGTTACAATAAACCGATAAATTTTCCTACTCCAAAAATTGCAAATATATGGAGCTTTTATGTTTACACTAGCCGGGTACCCAGCGCTCCCCGGGTTTCTTCTGTGTAATGTGTTTCAGTGAAACTCATTCATAATTCTTTCAACATTAAAGTGCTCATGTATATATATATAAATGGATACTTCTTTAAACAATGGCCATTTTTTCTGTCTGGATAAACTAAAAAAACTGTATTATACACCCTAAACACAAATGCATGCTAAAATAATGTTTAGGTAAATATGAAATGTTATAAGCTTGGTATATTAAGATAAATATATCTTTACAGTATCAATCGCACTGGAGTCAACCATTTCCAAATATTGCACGAGTCCCATTATTAATGGAACTCGTGCAATACTGGGAAAAACTGAGGAAAAGTCCCATTATTAGTTTCTATCCTAGTGACTCCATTGGTAAAAACTCAGTCAGTGTTTTTTATAAAAACTTTTTAAAACTAAGTTTTTTAGAAATAAATTATAGCCTATCCTGATTCCTGTTAATGTAGCTATCTACGGTGAAAAAATGGTTAAAATCGGTCCAGTAGTTTTTAAGATTACCCCGGACATACATACAAAAGTAGTCATTTATGTACGTAGATTAACTAGCTAAAAAAATACAATGGTTCAAAAATGCAACATTTAGCATTTGTGTGAAGGATGTTCAAGTGGGCTAATTTTTAATTGCATGTAACTCCTAAAATAGAAAATTTTAAGCCAAAACCAAATAGATATTTTTATATATGCACAAAATGAACTTGTGCACCAAATTTTATAAAAATCTATTACCATGCGGCCACTACTTTCTTCTCATATTTGCCTATTTCACATGGAATGACCCAATAGAATGTTGCTGTTGTGATTTTTCTTTCAAACTTGGGAATCAAAAAGGCACTTTTATGACTCTCGAAGCTAATAGTAGACATAATGCACTACATTTTTGCAAAATTTGACAATTGTTTGAAGAGTCCCTCATTTAAATTTTTTTGCATAAACAAAGGGCAAAATCGTCATTTTACAAAATGTCTCTAAGTTTAAAGCTGATTTTGCAGACAAAAGAGTTTAAATATAACTCCAAAATGGAGGTATTTGTTTTATGATACTTGGAACTTTACTGGGTATTAATGTAAGCTAATGCTAATGCATTATTTAAAGCTCGATAATAAAAAAAAAAAATGCTTAATTTTGAGAAAATGGTGCTATTTTCAGTTTTTACAACTCGGTAAAAAATGAACTATTACAAAAAAAAAAACCAGTAAATGCGAGACTGATAAATAACCTTATTCCATAGGTTACGGCAATATAAAACTTTTTTGCTTACATGACATAAGTAATAAAATATAAGGCTTCTACGATACAGCATTTAGCATTTGTGCGGATGATGCTCAATCATGTCAAGTTCCAGTTGCATGTAACCGCTATAATATAAAAAATATTGAGCCAAACTATTTTAGATATTTCTATATGTGCATAAAATTAACCTGTATACCAAATTTCATAAAAATCTATTGCCATGCGGCCATCATTTTTTTTTTCTCATTTTTGCTCATTTCACATGGAATGATCCATATGTTTCTAGTCGTTGGTAAAAGACAGATATTTTTACGAGAAAATTATTCTGTTTTATATAATGCTTTTATTATTTTCATCATACGATACAGTACACCAATGTTACTTGAAATGCGTATTAATTACTTAGCATTTTATTGAAACTTAGAAAAGTAATTACAAGAGAGTATTATTTATTTACTCGGGTTTAAAAATTTTATTGGGGAAATGTATCTTAAAATTGTTTCAGCGTAAAATTTTATGTTATAACCTTGACCTTTTCAAAGGTTTTCATGGTCACTTTCGAGTCTAGACTTCCATATAATAGGACAATTTATGTGAGAAATGGTGTTTCAAACGCAAGTGGTATTTTGAATGAATAACATATTCTATAGATACGTCTTTCAAAATTAAAGATACAAATTATTAGAGATCTTTAAAAACTGCTACTTCAGAGTTAGCGTTATGTCATGTTTTTTTATTGGTTCATTTCGGTTGATATTATTTATCGAAAAAATATTTTAAGTGTACCAGATTTATCTGTAGCACAATAAATAAATAAAATGAAATGGACTTAAAATAGATAGTTTATAATGTATTCACTCGTTCGGAAAATATAAGTTGAATGCTATGATTAAACAAATTCATTGTACAGAAGGCGTCCTAAAATGAAATGAATATATTGTATAATATTTAATTGAAGTATAGTTTTAGTAACATTATTTACTAATGCCAAAAATTCGCCATTCAGAAAAATTACAGGTTGGCTCTCCTAGTAAATGTTTAAAATATGCGGATGAAACGTAATTAATGTTACATAAATGAAAAAAATTTCAATTCTTCATGCATAAGAAAAAAAGGATAACAAAATACAGATTCTCATAATTGGACACAACTTTTATCTACTTTTCGCTTCTTTTTCTTTTCGTTTGCTTTTCCGTTCTTCCTTTTGTTTTTTTCTTTTTGTATCTCTGAATAGTATTTTTGTCCCTGGCTCCATCAGCTTACTCGATTACAAATATTATTGATGAAGACTCTTACTTACGTGTGTCAGTAATGTCATGTGTGTCAATAAGGCAATCAAATAATGAATGCGTATTCGGTAAAGCTAAACAATAAATTTTTAATGCGTTTATGATGTGTTTTAGGATGACATTTTCCAAATTAAACTGATACATCTGTAGTAACTCTCCTTTTAGAGATTGTGGTAACGCATACGCACCTTTTAGAAGAAGGGAGTGGGGAACTTCGTCATGGCACCAAAAGTAGTGTTGGTTACTTTACTAAATGTAATGTTGATTGAGGCATTAAAGAATCCAAAATTAACACATCATCTGTTTGTTTTTATTTTGATGCAATATCTTCAAGACATGGACAAAAGCTGAGAACTAAATTGACATTATTTAAATATCGTACTTGATACCATTATGGTAGATAATTCGATTAAGATTAGCAATATTAACGTACAAGGACCGTGGCCGCAAAAACCCAGGAATATTACGTGGGAGTAGGAGAGCATCTGGACTCAGCTTGGCCAAGAATAACAAAAATGACAGGTATTGTCGACTTACCCACCATGGGGAATGATCTTTAGACATCGACGGGAGGAAATTATACGAAAATCATGGATGGATAGTGAACTCCAAAACAGGCCGCATCCAGCGGGACGCTACGATCAGGCAGAGGCCTGTACGGACAGCAGTCCGCACGCACATGCTGCAACAAGAAGGATAAGAATAATAATGCCACGATTGGCGAGAAAACATGACTTAAATACAGTAACCGGCAAACATACGCAGGCTCCACAATGTAAAAAACACAACCGGGTTTGCAAGGAGCAAAACTAAATCCCCGTTTGAGAAAGAAGCCAACGCGTCGCCAAATGACGAGGCGCGCCAAATGCTTGATCGAATGGATTAAGAAATATGTAAAAGACAAAGGAAATTTAATGAAAAGATGTCCGAGGAAGACGAAAACATTACTCACATATAGCGACACATAAAATACACTATTGGCATAAATTCCGAGACATAAATCACACCATAACGCTATTAAAATGATAGAAATAACATATCAGGCACAACGTAGAATATGATACAAAATTGATTCGAAATGACACATAAATACATCTACATGGGAAATGAATTGATTATAATAATGCCCGATATGATTTTACACATATAACATACCAAAACATAACATATAAGACATTTAAAACATATAAAACATTGAAAATAAAGTACAACCACGTGTGCCGAATGGGGTGAGGCTATGAGTAATTCGGACATTTTAGTAAACTTCCTAGACACGGAAAAACACAAACTACATACTAGAATGTAGCCAAGAAAGTAAGCAATTCAAAATGAATTTAAAAAGTATTTAAAATAGAATGGAACGTATTCAAAACTTACCAGAACTGTCGGCAAGGCAGCGAAAAACTACGCCAACGCGAGTGTTGCCAATCCAAGTCGCGGAGGGTGAAAGTTTGGAAGAACCAAAAACGGGAGAGTGGAAACGGTGGAGTACGTATGTCTGCAGTAATGGAGAGAAGAACAGCGTCAACCAGATCAGGAAATGACGTAAGGGGAGGTATATTGGAGCAAACGCGTAACACCGTTGTATAGCGATACAACAACATCTTTCTCATAAAAATGCCCACATACTTGACAAAGTAGAATAGCGTGTATTTTTTGTTTACTTTTAGTTCTATAAACACAATTTCTCAACGTTCCACAGAAGGGTTCTAGTAAAACTACAGAAGATATTTTTTATGAAAAAAAAAGAAAGATAAAAAGAAAAAGTTTCAGCTGGTATAAAAATAAAACTGTAAATTAAGTATTTAATTAACTAATGCATAGTTGTCCTGAATAATAAGTTGGTACTATCCAGGCCTATCATTTCAATTTTTTCCAAGGGGGAGGGGGTCAAAGAGTGCAAACGCAATGCGAATTCATCGGAAGACAACAAAAATCTAACCCACTTATATGTAAACACATTAATTTCCCAAAGTCAGGGAGCGCAATTGACCCCTCCTGACCCCCTTAAATGACGGGCCTGGCATTATCTTCTTTATTCTCTTCCTTTAACTATTTTTTGTCCTTTAGTTGCTTATTTATTCTAGACGAATGTGTATCAGTGTAAAAGTGAAACATAGTAAATAAGAAATAGCGCATTGCCTTCCTGCTGAATAAAGAGTAAGTGCTCCAGTAGGCGGCCAGTCTTCAGTAGTCGGCCACAATGACATAAAACTCCACATAAATAGTACATTTTTAATTCAAAATCAGATATGGCGCATTCACACATTCATGTACCTATATTCAATCATCAACCAGTGGCAGTTAAGTTTTGGGTACTTTTTTTAAAATTAGTAATGAGTCATTTCATTTTGAATGGTGTACCCGTCATCCAAGATTGCAATTCTGCTTCTTTTTCAGCTAAGATGGTTCTGTGGTCGAATACTGGAGCATTTACTAGCGTTAACAACGGCTTGAATTTTAAATTTTTTTTTAAACTTCTGAAATAAGTAGGTGATTCACTATCAGAAAGGTTCATTCTAAAGTTTTACCTTGTTTTTGTTGCTGTATTGATAGCTGAAAGTTCTAGGTTAGCCAAGATCCACAAAAGATCTCTTAAATGGCCGACTACTGAAAGCACTTACCCTAAATTGATAAAAGCAACTTCAGTGATCTAGGAAGCTGCTGATAATTGCATGTTCGTGTTTTTCGGGATAACAAACAATCACTTTCTAATGCAGAATGCATGAGTTTTTAGATAAGATATGTTGAAAGAACTTTCATATATGAACTCACCTCTCCCCTTAAAAAATGCGATGCTTGTCAAAAAATTTAAGTAAAATATCACAACCTTATGACACATATTAAATTATCTTTGTATTTTGATATTTCAAAAAAGTGGGAGTTTTAACTGAAAAGTATGAAATATTACTTTTTTTTTTTTTGGTGTCGGAGATCTAAAATCTCAAAAACAGTAACTACAAAAGAAAAAAAAAAAAAGAAATAAAAAATACAGTGTAAAGAGAGAATGCATAAGAAAATACTGTTTGATTACAACCCTCATGAATGCAAATAATATTGGAAAACTGTTTTGCCGATTCATTTTGCAAGTATCGCAAATTTAAAAAATCTGCTGTGAAAGCCATTATACTTCCTTCTACGTTTAAATACCATAATAGATGCCTTACGTGTTAAATTAGTGCGTTAGACTGAGCAAGATAACAATTCAAACATTTAATCCCCAGTTTATCTTGAATCAATGCAAAATAATGCTTTACAATGATTATGTTTCTAAATATCTTCGATTTTAACATGATTCAGTGAATTCTTCGCAAAATATCGCCAATAACGCCAAATTGAATCCAAATTCAAAAAAAATCATTTTTGCGCCAAATTTATCGCCAACTTGATGACAAATTTGATCTGTGAAAACCTTGAAACTTTTCTTTTGCTATAGTTGTTGCAAGTCATAGATCTTATTTTAGTAAATTAGAGAAAATAAAATGTTAGTTTTGTGTGACTGCGACACTTGTGATGAAATTATACAGCTGTAATTTCCTCGAAAAATGAAATAAGAAAAACTGACGCTTTTTAAAACACTTTTAGTCTGAAAATTTGAAAGAAAAAAAAATCACACATGTCTTCAAATAAGATTTAAAGTTAAAATAGGATATAAAAAATGTTGGCTAAGGAATTACTTTTCAAAGCATGAAGAAGCAGTTTCCTCAACAAAATATTAAAAAGTACTAAGAAATATTTTTTTAATCTTGGCGATGTATAGCCAAATGGTTGCGCCAAACCATATCACTGAATCTGCAATGAAATTAACATTGATTTCCCTCAAAATAGGGATAAAAGACCCCTTGTGAACATTCAAATGCAACCACAAGGAGAGATGCACAACTAGGTGGCTGAGTAAGCTCTGAGGTGACCCTCCTCAGAGCCTACATACCAAGCTACAAGTTTCTACGGCATACAATTTTTGAGTTATGCGACATACATACACACGCACATACATTCGTTCATTCAGACGTCACGAGAAAACTCGTCGTCATTAACTCAGGTATGGTCGAAAAGGATTTTCAGGCTGGTTATATCTTGGTAGGTACATATGCACGTGCTGATAGGTCGAAAAAACTACTCAGTATTCATTCAGGGGTGAGCAAAATCAAAATTTCGACAGATATTTGAGTAAAATTTTTTTCGTGATTACAATACTTCCTTTACTACGTAAAAAGAAGTAAAAAGTTGCAACTAAATTCCCGCAAAGTATCGCTAATATTGTTAAACTGACAGCGGATTCAGCATTGTTTGCTTGTCTTCCTATTTCGAACACGCACCTGGTAATATATCTTTAAGTAGTCTTTCATTTACGACATACCACAGTCTATCTTGATACTAATATTAATTTACCGCAGAAATAATGTGAAGAAAATTTTTGAAATATCTGATTGTTCCACTTCTTGAAAAATGTTGATGTAAACTATAATTGAAAATAAATGAAAATGTCTCTGTTATAAAAGTGCAATTTCTAAGTTCTAACACAGAATAAGGTTTTCCCATACGCATTTTATCAAAATTAGGAAAAAAAATCCTTAATAGTGACCTTACATAGTCATCGACTGTTGTTTAAACGATTCTTTGTTTCAAATACAGTTCGTAAAATATTTAGTGCTTGACAAATAGTACACTTCATTAGTATATTATACCTTTCCTTAAAACTAATTATTTTACCAAAATAGACAAAGAACTTGGTTCTACGAAAGAATGTTTCTACTGATTGATATATGCCTTGATCTTTACGTCCTTTAAAGTACAAATGTTCAAAAGCCTGAAAAATTGTATTGGAAAAGATACAAAGCATTAAACGCGCTTTATCTGGGAAACAAATAACTCTTCTTTTCCTTTTTCACGTTACTTGATCTTGTAGCGAAGAAATTCGTTTTTCGTGACAGCAGTCTTTATCTTCTCTTCATTAACTTCCATTGAGACGCATAAAATCGCCCCGAACGACAGTGGCACATATCAATTTGTTGTTTGTAGGCATGAAAGGTAAAAGAAAAGACATTCTCTGAAAGAGTCGTTGATGGTGTAACTTACCTACAAAACACTTCAGTGTTATACACAGATTTGTAAAAGGAAATTAAAAATGTGACAGGTAAAACTGGAAGAGCAGAACAACCCTTGAATGATATAGAGTCCTAAAAGACTATACATTAGTTTTCTCTGTTGAAACATCATTTTGATTTTAAACATACGTCTGTGCTTATCTACGTATATGAAGATGTATGTATGTGTGTGTGTTCCTTATACTAATTCAAAAGTTTGCGTCCTTTTTTTGACAAAATTCGGCACAGGTCCCTTGATGCTCTGTATAATGGGGTATTTCTGATGCAATTTCAGTTTATGTACATAGGGTAGATTGAACTGTGAATGACCAACTCCTAGTCAATGACTACCACGTAATTTTTACAAGAGAAAGAAAATAATAATTTTCTTAGATGAATTTGTAGTAGTCACTTCCTCGTACACATTTCCAGAAAGAAAACTTATGGAAAATACTGTGCTTGTTTGCCCACTAGTTGAGGTGTTCACTCACTGGGTCTTAACATTTTTTTATTTCAATCGCCCCTCCCATCCCGCAAAAAAAAAAAAAAAAAAAAAAAAAAAAAGAAAAAGAAAAAAAAAACTCGCATAGAATATACTTACACGTTTCATCTAAAATAATTTTCTATCATGTGGCAAATACCACTACTTCGATCGATGCTATGAATTTTTGAAACTGAAATTACTTTCAAGTGTTCATTTCACTGGTCGCTCCACCCAGTCATCGTCAGAAGGGCTTCTATGTAGTTATTGAATGTTAAAACTTTGCTCATAGCAATGTACTCCAATAACTTTCCCATTTCTGAACTTAAAGACTCTCTGATTATGGGCGATAACTATATCTCAGCATTCGTCTTCACTTGCTTTCTTTAGCTCAAATCATGAGCATGTACCACAAGAAAGGTGCATGCCGAACGTGCAAGTGACCTTCGTAAATGCAAGAACACTTGTGGTTTTCATATCGCAGTGGTGCGCTTAACTATCTTGCTAGTAAACATATTGGTGTTTCTTCTCTCAATCGCACTATTTATTCAACAATTATCCTTTCTTCTCTTACATCTTTTACTTCTAGATATATTATTTCAAGTGCATATCTTGCGTCTTTTTTTTCCTCACTTATAACCGAAAGCATAAAATAACGCTCTTCTAAGCAGGATACCGGCATCCATTTATCTAAACAACAACAAAAAAAAAACAGTTAGAAAATCAGTTGCCAACGTTATAAGGGTCAAACAAATGGATACCCTTATTTCTATCGTCTACATTCCGTTTTATGTTATGAATGAATTTTATGGGTGAGGTAGTGCCATTAAACAAATGCACTTTCTCATGCCTTGAAGCATAGTTATGTTATGTTATTACATTCTCTAATATGGATTCACAATGAGTATGTATAAAAATTATTTTAAAAAACGGAACTCAATTGTAAATTTCTGTACAGTTGAAATTTTCTGTTAAGACTCAAAAACTGTCGTTTCCTCTTATTTTCTAGGTTTTTTTATTCTTTTAAGTACTTTTTCAAAAGTAAAGTGACAATTACATAAGATTTGATGGCTGATCAATATTATGTACTATTGTTCGTATTTATTCCTATGTCATAACTGATAAATAAAGAAAATATGCAAAAACAAAAGTATATACAATTCCAGAAATAACGTTGCTAATGAAATTCTTTCTCACTACTTGCCAAAAGGGTTTATGACAAGACTGGAGAAATATAGTTTATCGTAAATTTGGAATAACGGATGACTTGGAAGATTTCCAATACATATTTCTAAGATAATACAAGCACGTGGAGTTATTGACTTAACCATAGCATCCGAGAAGATGCAATTGAGAACGTGGTTGATGTTCATGTCTTCAACAGCTGTTTACAAGAAGTCATTCAAGGATCTGTGTTTAATATCTTGACAAACGTGCTTATGGTTTGTCCTCTTCGGTCGACTTTTTTTTCATAATCTCAATGGAACTTTTTAATTACTGGGTATTTTGAATCTGGCATTTTAGAGCAATTTTTAGATTGTTTTTAAAATATGTTTTAATTATTTTTTAGTTTTCTAATAATATGCATGCACATCTTATTTTTGACCAGTACATTTTTTTTTTTACAAAAGTAGCATAAAATATTTGTAATATTGTATAAAAAAGGTAAATATTCAGAAAGATTGCAGGCTGCAGTGTTTTGGGGCTTAGAGAATTTGTTTGACGATGAAAAAAAAATACTTTAAGAAATTATACACTAATTGAAAGAATTGTGGGAGCATAAGCAATGGAAAAACAGAAAAATTTTCTTAAGTACAGGGTAAGGTAGAAATAATTTTATTCAATTGTCAGTTAACTGTCCTCGGATAATGTCATGCTTTTCCTAAAGAAATACCTAAGTACGTTTAGTAGGTCCAACGTAAAAAAGACGACAAATAAAATTAATTTAATTAATTTTGTAGCATATAGTAGGAAGAATAGAAGAAAAGGGAACAAAATTAATAATTAGGAAGAAATATCGCTCAGAAAAAAAAATCCAGAGCATTTAGGTAACTGATAATACATAGAAAGTATCAGAAGTCTGCTATTAAGCTACCGTAAATTGAAGTTTTAAGATTAGCATTGACTTATTGGTATTCAAATGAATATTTAGCTGTAATAATCTGTATATTTTTAAAAATCAGAGCTGTACACCGGAATGAGGACTAACGGTGCAAAAATGTGCGCGGAGTATTAAATTCCATGTTATCTTGAATTGATGAAATCGCCACGTGAGCAACAAAGAATTTTTTTACTAATAAACTTCTTAAATGTACAAGTTTTATTCAAACATGTGGACATAATATTTTAACAGTAGTACAAAATGAAGCACGAAATACATGCTAGTACATTTTTAAATACCAATAACTGCTTGACAAATTAAAGTACCACGCTAGATTAGAGAGACGCAGATAAAAACACAATTGCTTACATAAGGGTTTAAAAATGTTGAAAAATCACTCCGTAAAACTGAGAGAATTTACTCAGAGCATACTTTCAATAGTAAAGAAAAAAAGCTCCCTTTTATAATGTTCGCGCCTGTGTTCGGAGTCCGCGCCGCGCAGAAAAGAAATGTGTGATTAGGTCGAGAAACGAGCAGTGTGCAACTGAGCGAGCTACGGGACGGAAGCGTTGCCGTGCTCGTTGTGCAAAAATAATGAGAAACAAATAAAGAGTTTAAATTACAGTCCATTGTTTGAAATTGTGTTTATTGAACTGAGAGTTGCCTCGACATTAGTGGTCCGTCGAGCCGGAGATTAACCATTGACCTATGGTGTTGTGTGAATGTGCAAAACTTGGATTACTCGTGAATTGACCGTTGTGAAGTACTTCGGATTCAGAGGTGAGAGCAATTTCCCTTTTTTTTTTATTGATAAAAAATGTCAGTTTCGAAACTTAAAAAAGACGAGTTAAAATTCGTCGCTGAAGAGTTAGGGTTAGATGTGCCTGAAAGGGCAAAGAAACCAGAAATAATGAGTTTAATTGAGAATAGTGATATTTACAAAAATGACTTAGATGCAGTGAAAGGTGTAATAAATGAGGTAATTGAAGACAGAAAAAACCAGACTCTGAACGAAGAGTTAAAACTTGAGCAAATTAAATTATTACAATTGGAAAAACAACTCGAGCTCGCCAAAGTTCAGAAAGAGATTAGGCAGGAGAATCCCAAAGCGATAATTAATGCAGAATCAGAGGGTACAGAGAGCTTAGAAAATTTAATAAAAAGCGTACGGACTCTAACAATAGCTGTACCAACGAGATCAGAGTCATTTAATCTTTTTTTTCAATCCCTTGAAAAGGCATTTAAAACAAAGTGCGTGCCTGAAAAATTTAAATCGGAAATTCTTTTAACATTGTTGGGTGAAAAAGTGAGTAATTTAATCGCATATGTGAAACAGGAAGAACTATGTGATTACGAAAAACTTAAAGAGTTAATTTTGAAACAATATCAGCCAACACCACGTGATTGTTATTTAAATTTTAATAAATTACAAAAATTGCATTCAGAAACCTTTGTACAGTATGCTTCTAAGTTAAGTGCCATGTATGAATATTATTTACAAATTCGGGGAGTGAGTGATTTTCAATCACTCTGTGAGTTAGTTATTTCAGATAGAATATTCAATTCACTTGACCGCGAATTAATGACTCATATTGCAGTAAAACAAGGTGAGTCATTTTTAAAGCCGCTAGATCTTGGGAGAGAATTAGATTTATATATTTCTTCGAGAGGAAAAACAAAAGCGGAAGTATATTCCCCACGAAAAGGGCGCCATTCGTCCTACGAAAAAAATGTGTTTCTGTCTGAGATAAAAAACGCTAAGTGTATTCTTTGTCAAACAAATGCAGATCACCCGTTATATTTATGCCCTAAATTCAAAAATCTTTCTGTTAATGAGCGGGTAGATGTAGTGAAACAAAATAAATTTTGCTTCAAGTGCTTGGCTCCTAATTGCCGTGTCAGCAAATGTAAATATAAACTGTGCTTTTGCGGCAAGGCTCACAATAAATTAATCCATTTTCCAACAACAAATTATTCATCTTCCCAGACGGAAAGTAACAGCAATGGGTCGGGATTGAATATAAATGCAAGGGTGTTTTCTAGTAGAGGAGGGGGGATGGCAATAGCGGAGTCGGCGAATTCGAGCGAAACTAATCAAGGTCAACAGACACAGTCTTTTGCAGGTTACGTTCAGAGGGAAAATGAAATAAGTCCCCAGTCTTTCGTCGCCACTAGTGTGGGAAACAGTAACAAAAATAAAAGACACGTTCTTTTATCCACTGCGAAGTGTTTCATTAAAAATAAATATGATAGATATGTAGAAATTAGATGCATTCTCGATGCAGGATCACAGACATGTTTGATTGAAAAGGATTGTTGCGATAGATTAGACTTAAATACTGCGAGATTTAACGCAGTAATTTCCGGCTTGGATGATTCTAAGTTAAATATTACGCGTTGTGTTAAGACTTCTATAACAAATAGAGATGGGAGTTTTGAGAAAGAATTAACGATGCTTGTTGTGAAAAGAATAATAGAATTCACACCATCAACGATTCTAAATGTTGGTGTTGAACTTCCAAATATGATTCAGTTAGCGGACGAAACTTTCTTTATTCCGGGGAGGGTGGATGCTTTGCTTGGTGGAGAAATTTTCTATGAGTTATTAAAATCGGAAAAAATATATATACCAGGGTCTCAATTAATGTTACAAAATTCGGTGCTCGGTTACATTGCGACCGGCACTATAAATAATATAAGTGAAGCAAAAGTGCATTGTGCGTTAGCTGTAGAGGACGATTTAAATAAAACGTTACAGAGATTCTGGGAGGTAGAAAATTTAGAAGTAGAGGTACCTGCGAGTAAAGAAACTGCTGTCTGTGAGGAACATTTTGCAAAAACTCATTTCAGGAATAATGAGGGTAGATACGTTGTTTCAATACCCTTTAAATGTGACCCTTCGTGTTTAGGGGAATCAAAGGATGTTGCTCTCAGACAACTGAATTCGTTGTGGAAAAGGTTTTCCCGAGATACGGAATATTTCAAATTGTATAAAGACTTTATTAATGAATATGATAAACTCGGTCACTTGAGAGTGATTTCGGACAATGACATTCCAAAAAATGTTTACTATATGCCTCACCATGGAGTATATCGACCCGATAAGACTACAACTAAGCTACGGGTAGTGTTTAACGGTTCCAGTTCTACCTCTAATGGCATTTCCCTCAACTCCATTCAGTATAAGGGGGGAGTGATACAAGATGACTTGTTTACAATTATGCTTAAGTTTAGAAAGCATATTTATGCGATGACAGCAGACGTAGCTATGATGTATCGCCAAATATTAATTAACGAAAATCAACATAGTCTGCAAAGAATTTTGTGGAGAGACTATGCAAATGGACCAATAAAAACCCTGGAGCTTAAGACAGTTACCTACGGCACAGTGTTTGCTCCTTTCCTCGCTATGAAAACCTTACAGCAATTATCTGTAGATGAGGGAGAAAATTTTCCTTTAGCAGCACCCGTTTTACGCGGCTCTTTCTACATGGACGATGCGCTGTGTGGCGGAGCTACATTGTTAGAAGCAAAAGAATTACAGCACCAATTAATTTCAATTTTGGAGAAGGCAGGAATGAGGCTGCACAAGTGGTTTGGAAACCATCCAGAGCTTTCACCAAATTCAGAAGACTATGACTTTTCTAGTCTAGGTGAAACAAAAACGTTAGGCGTGATATGGCAACCACTGCAAGACTGTTTTTCATTTCGAATTACAGTAAATTTAGATATTACATACACCAAAAGAACAGTGTTGTCCACAATTGCTCGAATATTTGACCCTATGGGGTTAATCGGCTGTGTTGTGGCTAAAGCAAAAATATTGATGCAACAATTATGGCAATTGAAACTGGACTGGTGCGACGCTCTGCCCTTGGCAGAATCCCAAGAGTGGCACCAATTCCTTGTTGCGCTGACTAGTATAAATGGCATAAAAATTGACAGGTGTATCGTTATCGACAAAGCTGTCGATATAGAATTCCACGGATTCGCGGACGCTTCGGAACGCTGCTATGGAGCTGTGGTGTATTGCAAATCTTGTGATTCCTCTGGTGAAACAACTGTGAAATTAGTAGCCAGCAAATCCAGAGTTGCCCCTCTGAAGAGTTTAACCATCCCAAGACTTGAGTTACTGGCTGCAGTGTTGCTGTCCAAATTAATGAAGAAGGTGCTGACAGCATTAAAACTGCCGGTAACTAATGTGTATCTTTGGAGTGATTCCATGATTGTCTTGGCGTGGATTCAAAAGGAGCCGAT
This sequence comes from Uloborus plumipes, assembly GCA_038373865.1. Taxonomy (NCBI): domain Eukaryota; kingdom Metazoa; phylum Arthropoda; class Arachnida; order Araneae; family Uloboridae; genus Uloborus; species Uloborus plumipes. The sequence goes on from JAXGGA010005058.1 coordinate 32,489, forward strand.
AACGCTAAAAACTTTTGTGAGAAACAGAATTTCGGTTATTCAAGAACTGACTTCCGTGTCTCAGTGGCGACACGTTCAATCAGAACTGAATCCAGCCGATCTTATATCCCGAGGTGTTGATCCGAGAAAATTGTTAGAGGCTGAACTTTGGTGGCGAGGGCCACACTTCCTCTCTTACAACAATTTGGACTATCCAAATAGAGACATTTCAGTTCCAGATAAATTAAAGGAGTTTGATACAGAACTGAAAAACTCCACAACTCTGGACAGTGACACTCAAATTCAAATTTTGAATATTAATGTTACTGATTTTTTTGATGAGTTACTTAATCTAAGTAATAATTATTTTACTGTGCTTCGTATTTTAGCTTATATTTTCAGATTTGTGCAAAATTCAAGACATCCAGCAGACAAATTGTCTGGACCAGTAAGCAAGGAAGAACTCACTAAGGCTGAATCGGTGCTGGTAAAAAATTGGCAGCTGCAGTCGTTTCCAGCCGAGATGCGAGCTTTGGAACGTGGTAAACAGGTTTCGCCAAATAGTAAGTTGCGAAGTTTAAATCCGTTCTTGGACGCCAGTGGAGTGATGAGAGTTGGAGGCAGATTAGGTAATACTAATTTTGCCTTTGAAAAAAGGCATCCTATCATTTTACCGAAGAGCGACCGACTTACCTTTGTAATTCTTTTAACCTATCATTTAAAGTATTTTCATATTGGTCCTTCAGGCTTACTTAATTGTGTTAGAGAAAATTTTTGGCCGTTAAATGGTCGTTCTGCATGTCGGAAGGTCGCACATAACTGCATTATCTGTTTTAAAGCTAGACCTGTAGCCTCCATTCAATTGATGGGTGACTTACCTAAAGAAAGAGTTACACCCGATTTCCCGTTTAATTGTACCGGGGTAGACTTGTGTGGTCCTTTCTATATAAAGTATAAGCAACAAAGGAAAGGAATATTTCATAAGGTGTATATTTGTCTATTTGTTTGTTTTGTGACAAAGGCCGTACACTTGGAAATCGTGTCTGATCTAACTTCCGAATCGTTTCTTGCCACGTTAAAGAGATTTGTAGCGCGTCGAGGGAAATGTGCCAAACTATATTCCGACAACGCTAAAAATTTTGTAGGTGCAAATAAGATGTTAAAGAATTTTATTCAATTAGTTAAAAATCCAGACGAGAATTTAGCTAATTACTTATCTTCCGAAGGTATAGAATGGAAATTTATTCCACCCAGAGCGCCAAATTTTGGTGGTCTCTGGGAAGCCGCGATAAAATCGGCAAAATATCATCTCAAAAGAGTTGTTGGCAATGCGAAACTAACGTATGAAGAGTTACATACTATAATTACGCAAATTGAAAGCATCTTAAATTCAAGACCGCTAAATCCGTTGTCAACAGATGAAGATGATTTTGCAGCTTTAACTCCTGCACATTTTCTGCTAGGTAGATCGATGAATTCAATCATTGAGCCAGATCTAACTAACCTTAGTGAAAATCGATTAACAAAATGGGAAAGAATAACCAAAGTTGTTCAACAAATCTGGCAAAACTGGCACAAAAATTATTTAAGTGATCTACAGCAACGGGGCAAGTGGCGATTCGCAAAAGAAAATGTAAAAATTGGTGATTTAGTTATAATTATTGAAGATAATGTGCCTACTTGTAAGTGGAACTTAGGCAGAATTTTAAATGTGTATTATGGAGATGATAGAAAAATTCGTGTTGTAGATATTAAAACTCAATTTGGAACCTTTAAAAGGTCTATTTCTAAAATATGCATATTACCGATGTCATAACTAACATTGTTTGCATCTGTGTTATTTAGTTTGAATATTTTTATTTTATTTTCATGTATAACATTGTGTTTAATATTATTTACTGGTTAAATTTTTATTTTATTGTGTGAACTGATATGAAATTTTATCTAATTTGTGAAGTGTTATTAATGAGTAACTGTTGGTTTATTTGGCCAATTTTGATTGAATGTTTAAAAACATTGCAATGCCGGGCGGTATGTTCGCGCCTGTGTTCGGAGTCCGCGCCGCGCAGAAAAGAAATGTGTGATTAGGTCGAGAAACGAGCAGTGTGCAACTGGGCGAGCTACGGGACGGAAGCGTTGCCGTGCTCGTTGTGCAAAAATAATGAGAAACAAATAAAGAGTTTAAATTACAGTCCATTGTTTGAAATTGTGTTTATTGAACTGAGAGTTGCCTCGACATATAATTTTATGTCTTACATAGATGCATTTAGGTTTCTTTAAGAACTGTTCCCTCCAAAAGCAGAACACGTACGAAAGCGTTTTGACCTTGCTAGCTTAATTCTGTACCTCAGAACCAGAAAACGTAAGTCCATTTTCGTCATTTTTCGGTAGAGGGGAAAAACGATTATCGAATACATCGTTTTTCCCCTCTACTGAAAAATGACGAAAATGGACGTTAGTCTGGTTCTGAGGTACAGAATTGTCGTTTTGACAGTGTTGAAACATTACTGTGCGTTTGTAGGTTTAAAGCAAAAGAGTGATTTAATTGCACAGAATTCCGGAGTAGAGACAGAGGTTACAGAAGTCACCGATTCCACAGTTATGACGTCGTTAAGATTCAACGTGGTTTTACACCGTTTCAAAGTTACTAGAACAGTAATGCTATTATATTAAACGCCTAGAAGATGTATTCATAGATAGTAATACTAATGCTTTTTTTAACTCGCGAGAGCTCGGGGCCATGTTTTGTCACGCTAGTACTCGCGCGAGGTCGAAAACGACCCCAATGTGTTTTTCTTCATTTATTTTCCTTTTTTTCATGAATTCTTTATTTTATTTTATTCATTTATGTTTTTTTCACAAACAGAGACTTCTACAATGATTAGTTTTTGATTTGAAATGAATAAAGAAAGTGTTTTATGAACTATTACGAAAGTGCTCCAGCTCTCAAACACATCAGTAACATTTTTTACGTTTCCCTTTGGTGCAGGAAGAAAAATACTTATATTTCGAGCTGGAGTACAAGCATTAGCTCTAAATTTATTTCTTTGCCAAATAGTTTCTTTATCTCTTCCAATAAAGAGGTCACCTGTATCAGGATTATCAAAATTTTCGCTAAAGGAAAAATTGCTTGCACTGTCCTAATCACTAAGTTTCTTTATTGCTAAACCTTCATCGTCTGAAATGACTCATATTCATCACTTTCTCCATCGGCTCGTAATTAGCTTAAATGCTTCATCCCTTGCTCATATGGAGTCGGCATCTTTTCTTTGTTATAAGTATTGCAAAAGCAATTGAAAAATATGAATTTTGCTAGGACAGAGGTACATAATCATTGTGAACGACACGCTTGTAAACTGAAAATGATGGCTAGAAGAAGGATTGCTGACAACTACTTCCTTTCCACAGAATGTTTCAAAATTCTTTGCATGGAACCGACTCCTAAAACCTGTTCCGTTCCGAGAACTTTACTAACGTCAGTACTCGCGTGCGGTCGTAAAAGACTCCAATCGCAAGAACCCCCCTAGTTTACAAGAATTAAAAGGATTTAAGAAAATTCCAACTACACCCTCATATCAATCAAGGACACAATGGCAGCTACTCAAAAGACGGTTTCCTTATCTGTCCATGAAATTCCAAGAAATGGAAACAAATATGGCTGGGGTCGTTTTCGACCCCGCGCGAGCTCTCGCGTGTTAATAATTGTTTTTTTACAAATACTGAACAATAAAATAAGAATAAGAACTCAATTTATCATCATCCCTATTTTTTTTACTGTATTGTGTGGTAAAATATTTGTAATGGATGTTTAGTAAGCAACGAAATATTACGAAGTTCACTCCAAAAACGGACCTCTTGTGAATAGTAGAATCCTAATGCGCTAACAGGAAACTGCATTATAATACGTTCTTACTTACTAGAAAACTAGATAATTAGTGAAGAGATGATAATGATGCAATCATTCCAAGAGCAGATTTAAGATAACGGCAGCTTAATTTGAAGAACATGCATCAGTAATGTTTAAAGCAGATGGGAAATAAAGTATGATGAAATTTAAATTTCTTTAGGAATTAGTGGTAAATCCGGTAAGTTTTCAGAACGATATTTTAAATTAAGAGGATACTATTTCCCCAGGAAAATGCTGCAATTATTAATTTCTTGAAACGAAATGTGTAAAATATGGCCACACATATGCATAATCTATACGTTTTAACGTATACGACGATAATATTATTGCTTCATTAGTATAAACTCATACATATGTTAAGATACGAGTTGTAGGTACAAAATTAATAACAAAGCGCAATTTATCAATAAGGAACACTAAGGGACATTTTGGGACACTGGACATCTTGGGACTGGTCATTTTGTTCCCGTAATGTAGGGGACCATTATTCAAAACTAGATTAGCTGATACGTTCAATGCGTTATTTCCTTATAATTCAACAATAAACCTAAACTACGTATAAACATTTAAGATCAAAGAGTGAAAATGTTTCGCATTTATTCCTGACTAGTGGTACCCGCACGGCTTTGCCCGTGGTATAAAATTAAAAGTTCATTTGTAAAAAAATGATATAGCAGAAAAATATTCTATTTTAGTTATAATTCAACTTTTATTCCTTCAAAGTATGGTATAAAAATTTCGTATGGACCCCACACTACTTTCTTTTACGTGTAAATTTTTTAGTAGATGCCTTAAATGCTAAAATAGTGCTTGGAATGAGCAAGTTAATAATTCAAACATTTACATCCCTAGTTTGCCACGAAACAATGCAAAAAAAAATGTTTTACAATGACTAATCTCCTAAATATCGCCGATTTTAACATCATTCAGTGGATTTTTCACAAAATATCGTCAATAGCGCCAAATTGAACACAAATTTAAAAAAAAAAAATTGGCGACATGTCACCAAATTGGCGCCAAACACTTGGCGATCAAAAGCTTGGCGATATATCGCCAAGTGTTCACGCCAATTCATATCACTGTTGTCTGCATTAAAATTAACACTGATTTACCCCATAAAAGGGGTAAAACACCCCCTTGGGGACATTCGACTGCAACCCCAAGGATAGGTGCGCAAAGAAAAGCCAAAAGAGAAAATAAGAGCAATTTTCTTGCTCGCAGAAACCAACAGAAATCTTACCAATGTTTAAAAGAAGCAGAAAGTTTTCTTTCCTAACTTCAAAAACAAAATAATACATTTTCCGAAATGACACCCTCTAGAATGAACGTTGCAATATCGCAATACGATACATGTAAATAGACTGAAATAGAATTGAATGCCAAATTATAAAAAAGTCGCCAAAAATTAACTGTTAATATTGTCTTTTATTATTTATTAAATGCAATTACTTCTGAAAATTACAGTTCAAAAATAAATAATCACATTGCAAAAATATATTTGGAGCACTTTTGTCTTTTAAACTCAACTGACCCTAAAAGTATTAGTCATAGAAATTTCGTGCATTATTCTTCACAATGATAATTAAAACAATAAACATCGACACACATCAACCAGCAAACGATAAATTAAAAGCTAAATTCGTTCACTCAAGCCATTTATTGCAATTTATATTGAAATAAACTAATAATGAAGTGAAATATGTTTTGAAGACGATAAATTTAGAATAATTTACTATCATGTTGTCTCTTTTTTGACCTCATTTGGTTAAAGAATTATTCCCTCTTCTATACCACTTGTCAGATCGCCAAAATGTCTCTAAACCCACAAAAATGGTATACGCGTCAGTTTCTTCCTTCTCTACCTATTCAAAGGAAAGGACTCGATTTCTTACTTGAGTGACAGGTGCCATCTTATAACGGTTTTATTATATTTCATTTGACTAATTTTAATAAGGCTTGGTGTTTGGATTGCTACAAAAACAAGTACATTCTTAAAATTATTAAGGGAAAATGAACAAAACAAATAAACGAAATAAAAACGTAACCATGGTAACAACATGAAAAGTTGATTTCCGTTGATAAAATATTTCATTTCATCTTTATTTTCAAGCAAATTTTATTCTCGAGCTTAACCATTTTAGAATCGTTTGGCTTGCTTTGCTGAAAGTAAGCCTTGAATTTCCGGGATTCTAAGAACAATTATTACAGCTCTTCTAATGCTCGTAGAAACTTCAAACTGACATCATTTTTAGCAGAAAATTTTACGCTTTCGAATGACATAAGACTTGAAAATGTGTATGAAATATTTCTACCCTTTTTTATCGATTTTTTTCTAAGAATTAGAATAGAAAAATAACGAAATAGAATTTTTGAAAAATCGCTTCATATTGCATAACCTCGTGCTACAAACTAATTGTGTGCCAACTTTCATGAAAATCGATCGAATGGTTTTGGCGCTACGCGGGTAACAGACAGACAGAAAGAAAGAAAGACAAACCTTCAGCTTTATTATTAGTAGAGATAAAATTCAGAATTATTCGTATTTGAAATTTTTCTTTGTTATATAATCTTGTTAAATTAGGTGTTTATTTTAATAATGTTTATTCAAGACTCAAATACATTATGAAGGTTTACTTATAATTTGGTTTTCCTACTTAGTCATTTACTTTTACATGGACACGTTTGAGAGTGCGAATAACAGAGAGATATCGCAAATTAGCTTCATTTTTGATGCCAATTTCACTGGAATTTTCCAGCTATCTCTAATATTTTAAGCCCAATAAAAAGTTTTGAATTCAAAGGAAAATTTTAGCATTTTTGGAGTACAGAAATAGGAACTAATATGATTAATATTTCAATTTTTACATATGTATATGTAAGTTAATCATTATCTCTTTTGCATACCTTTTGTTTCAGCTGTGTTTTGTTGTATTGTTTCATCGTATTTGGATATTAAATGCGGATTTACTGTTGTATTAACGGTGTTTCACGATATCTGTTTAATTTCTGAATTTTATTTCATTTCAAAAATCATTATTTGCAATTATTGTTAAGAAACTTGTTATGTTCTATAAGGACTGATTCATATATTTCAAGAATATCTGGCGTTAAGGCACTCTTGTAGAAATAGAACGTGCTTGTAGTTTGTAATAAATAATAAAATATATCTTGTAATTGTAAACACTTGTTAGGAAAAATTTTAAATCGTGATATTTTTCGTAAAGTTTTACAACATGCACCGAAGAAACTATTAAGTATCACGCTATCGAACTTCTACAACTAAATGTCAACTGTCCTGTAGAACGGTGTAAAATGTCAGAATATTTGGCATGCATCGGCATAATTGAAGGGCTTGGAGGATGAAGGCGCTATGTTACATTTTAAAAAATGAACACTCTGGACAATAGTAAGCAATGGATACAGGTAAGCAAATAATACTTGATACTTTAAAAAGCAGATGTCATTAGACTAATTTTATACGCACACTAACGACAAAACAAGAAAACAAAAAAAGTTGCAACAACTGCAACAGTAAAACTTTGAGCTCTTAATTACTCGCAATTTATTGTTTTGTCACAAAACCCCTTCATCTCCCAGGCCCTTAAATTTAATTTATATTTTAGGGTTGGTTTTTAATAATCACACCACGGAAAATATTTTCAATATTTTGTGTCATTATTCCAAACTATTACAAGCATTTGCTTATGTATCCGGGTGTCAAATGACAGAAAGCACCTTATATATTTGTGTGATTTAAAATATGCGTTACAAATTTTCAAGGCACAATGTTTAAACTAAGTGGCTTTTTAAAATATGTTTCAGTTAAGCAATTAATATAATTATTCTTTTAATTATAAACACCAATTTTAGCTAAATATGCGTTAAATACGAATAATTATAGTGCAATTTTGGTTCATTGTGTATAACTCAGTTAAATTAATTTTAGTAAAATATTCTTACAATTTATTTCAGAGAATATTAAAATTTCCCGAGAATTTAATTGAGTTTGGAAATCTAGAAATGTGCTCGTAAAAGATTCGTTTATGTAATAATTAATTTCAATAGAGGGTGAGAAAAGCTATAATTGGCTTCAACTCATTGTTAAACCGTTTAAATGAAATACATTTCCTGTAAGAAAGTTAATGTTTTGAAATTTATAAATATGTAGAAGCGCGAGTTTACCTTTCATGCTATAAAGGACCACAATAGTACATATAATGAGATTGAAGCCCGGAAGTTCCTCTAATTTTGCTTTAACTTGCAGTAGTCAATGTGATTTAGCTCATTACAGTTTAACCCATTATTGATTAAACTTCCGTTTTCGAGAAATTTAAATTATTCAAGTTGTACCTCTATGGTAGAACTTTAATAATTTATAATATATTTCATTTTATATCATATTCATACTTCATTTTATTTTTATATTCTCATTAGGACCATTTTTTTATTACTTTGTGTAATTATACCGGTATATGCGTAACTTTCTGACACTATTTCCTTGTAAATAACAATACAAAGTTTTATGATGTTTGTAAAATAAGTTGTTTTTGTTTATTTTGTTTATTAAATTGAAAAAGCATGCCTAGGGATATTTCAATGATCATATATTTTTTGTTACGTAATTATAAATTGTTCTGCGAAATTTTACACACAATGGTATGTGCTTGACTCAGAAAATCTGCCAAAAACTATACCTCTCATTCCTTTTTTGAGTCTTCCATAATTTTTAGTGAATTTTGACACTGACATAAAGATCTACATCGGACAAAAAGCGCTTCGTATTGGCTGGTGGATTAACCCATTAATGCCTGACTTTTTTTTCCAAAGATATTGTGTATACTGGTTACAAATAGTGTCTAATAGACAGGAAAAATAAATAAAAAAATATCATGTCAAAAATAAGTTTTTTATTAAGGAAAGAAAAATCGTCCCTCAAAAGTTACGATAGACCCCAGAGGGTACATATTTTTTTTACTAAAATTTTTTTCTGCCTACGATATAATATTTAAAAAGATATTTTATAAGAAGAAATAAAATCAGCAATTAACATAAACTGGGAAGCTGGAAACTTAGCTTTTTTCCTTGAGATTGTGAACGATGTCATTTTTGATGAAGATCATATTAAAACGGCTACTGAACACACAATACAATGGTTATGGGCTGCAATCTGTTAATAATGAATTGAAACAATACCAAGGTACTAATTGAACACTATTATTTGGTTGAAATGTTCATTTTGGGGAAATTCAGACCCTTTTTTGGACTGCCCTTAAAAAGGACGCTAGGCATTGGGTTAACGATGTCAGAACGCGGGACTTAAGCATGTGTGATAAGCATGTGCCAGTAATAACCTGTAGAGTTCAAAAAGTCGTAAAAAGTCACCAAACATGGCAAGATTAGGACATTTCACACCAGATTTAAGCTTAAAATTTAGTCACCAAATTCATACCACTTTGGTAATATCTTTTCAACTTCTTGCTATATCCATATACTCTAAGGGCCCTGCTCCACATTGACGTAAAGCAGAAAAATAAAGCAGAAACGTAAAGCGGATTAAATGGTATTCTTATGGAAAGTACCCGGATTTTCGGTTTCTGCCTTCGGTTTCGATCACGTTTTCTGCTGATATGGAGCAGGGCCCTAAGCAAACATGACACCATTTCTATGTGAGTCACCGCAAGACCTGAGTCCAGTCGTCAGAGAAATTAGTATAATTAAATTGCGTATTTTAATTACATTACTTTTTCTACGTAGAACACATTTTTGTTTTGTCTTAATAGTATTGTATATTCCGTCAACTTTTCATGCTCGGACAGAAAGGGTCAGTGTCTTTAAGGGTCTATCGTCGTTATTCTAATAAGAAATTTTATTACTACACGGAATACGCTTAAAAATCCAAAGTTGAAGTTTAGTTGAAGAGAAGGATTTTTTTTTCTTTTTGACAAAAGGAATATATCTGTACCTCAGAACCAGACTAACGTAAGTCCATTTTCGTCATTTTTCAGTAGAGGGGAAAAACGATGTATTCGACAATCGTTTTTCCCCTCTACTGAAAAATGACGAAAATGGACTTACGTTAGTCTGGTTCTGAGGTACAGATATTTGGAATTTATTTTAACTTAATAGTATAACTTAATAATAATTAACTTCTTCCCATGGTCATAGCTTATATATTGTCAAAAATAGTATAGAATACTAAAGAAGAAAAAAATTGCAAAATTCAAAAATGAAAAGTAAATTACGCTCTTCAAAATTATTTTTATCCGTAATTGAACTTTCTGGTCTTTTTTCAGAGAAGAGAGCTTTTTATTCTTTTTATTAATACTTACACTGAAAAATATGTTGCACAGTAATGCATAAAAGAAAGTGTATAGTTTTTAAACATCAAAGAATTTCAGAACTTGAATTCTTAACTAATAAATTCAAGTAAAAATCGTCTACTTCAGTTTTCCAAACGTATTAATTATTAAGAGCTTTAATATATTTAAGCGGATAAGTCAATGACAAAAATCTGCCGTTAGAAATATTCGGAGGAAGGGCGCTATGTGCAGAATTTATTTTTCCCTAAATTTTTCTGAAAACAAAGATCATTCGGTGATAATCATTAACTTTCAAAATACAAATAGTCTCCGTGGGACTAAACAAACATTAGAGAGGAAGTTTCAAAAGCCATGTACTTTGCTAACTTTGCTACTAAAAATGAAAAGAAGGGAAATCTCTCTCACGCAAAAATCAAAGCAAACGAAAGAAAAATTAACAAAACATAGAGCCGTCCTGAAGTTTCGATATAATTTGTCATCTTTCTTAAAAGTCTTGGAACTTATACCAAAGCATATGTAATCCTTTTTTTTTAATTTATTTCAACATAGTGATCTTGGAACTATTTTAACCTAGAAAACATGGTGTCAGATGTATAGGTCATACCTTTATGTAACAAACATTTTTCCACAGCTGTAAAGCTAAATCAAAATAATATTTCTAAAAAAGAAAAAAATAAATAAAATAAAACATCCAATTATGTCATAGTGTGTAAGCCAGCAAATTTGCTATGTGGGCGGGGTGTGTCAATGACCTTTAATTTATATCTGTTGCTTGAATGTGAATATATTTTTTTTTCTTTCTTTTACGTTTATCTTTTTTTTTTCTTCTTTTTCATGCTCTATGAACACTTGTAATCGATTGAACACTTTTCACTCAAAGAGACGGGGGAAGGGGAGGGTGAAATTTTTTTTCCAGAAAAGCAAACACAAGAAAAATTTGTGAACTGAATATTGGATGTGAAGGAGGGTATTATTTACTAATATTATACTCTCGTTTTCAAGGATCGTTTTTATGTTATCATTTTTCCAGCACTTTAATGAATAAGCTATTAATTAAATTTTTGCATATAAATTAAATTCCTCTATATATCTGTATGCACTGTCTCGTTTAATTTCTGACTTTCTTCTTTATTTTCTCGACTTCTATGATATACGCGAATGACTTTAAAAAACTAGAAATTTTGTAGTAGATGAAAGTCATTTCCTAAATTTGGATAAAATTACTTAAATCAAAGTAATCATGCTCAAATTTACCGCAATTGAACTAAATCAAGTTCAAAAAAAAAAAATTAAGTCACTAAATAATCAAGTTGCTTTAACTTGAAAAGAAGTTAAGCTTAGATAAATAGAATGTTAATTGATATGTTTTCTCAGTATTATTTTGAGGTGGGGAAGTAATGGTACTGAAAATCTTTTCAAATTTTATAAATAGATTAATACAAATTAAACGAAATAAATCGAACTTATTTGAATATAATCAGCAAATACGACATATATGTAAAATGCAAAAGAACTGTTTAGTTTGCTTGCTAGAGAGTAAGTGCTTGGTAGAAAGTAAAAAATTGCCTGCCATTAAAACTACGTATCCACATTTATACAATTAATTTAAGTTATGCTTACGTTCAATAAAATATAAGAAGTTTGTGCAATGCTAAAGTTTGGATCAGATAAATGCATTTTTGATTGCATTTGCTATTTACGTTTCTAGTTTGTCCTCTTTACGTACACAAATTATTATGTAGATGTAGCGAAATTACTTTTAAGCCCGCATTTCTTGAAACTCCTACAAAAATGAAAATAACAGAACAGAAAACTTCATTATTCATTTCTCCTTCCACTGGGGATGAGTGTTTTCATTTTCTTGATTTCGTTGTCCATTCTAGCCATTATGTCATAAACATTTTTTTTTTTTTGAATAACATTATGAAACAAAACTGCGGAGTCTGTGTTTTGCATACATTTGGGCAAAGCATGATGGTTTTCTTTTATTGCTTTCGTTATTTTTTTCATTTTTTGAAAATATGGATTGAAGTAATTTGAACATTAAATTCTGGTCTACGATCATAAATCTGTTTTATCTCATAATATTTTTATTATTTCTCAAAACTAAAGTGGGATCGAATAAAATTCCCTGTTACGGAAAAAAAAGAATAAAAAATGCAAATTATTGCTATATCATTTAAGCTCGTATCCGCAGAGAAGCAAATTATGAAATCAAACAATTACAGGAAACTAGTTTTTAAAGATAAATTAAACAAGTAAACAAAAAGCAAAAGAAAAAGGTAGACGCAAAAACTAAGTCATAGGTTAAAATTACTATGCGTTTCCTATAATATTACTTATCAAAGTGAGTTATTCACAGCGATTAATCTCTATGGAATTGAAGGGGCAAGTGTATAAAGGTGATATGTGACAAATTTTGAAACTTACTTTTTATCATGGATGAAGGTTGATAAGTCCATCAGTATTATTTCCCCTTAGTCACAGAAATGGTTGGCAACTAAGAATATGACCCCGTTTTACCCGTTAAGAAAAATCCATTAAAAAATAATACAACATATTTTTTTCGAAAGCTTTTTCTAGAAATTTACAAAAAAATTCACATATCACCTTTATCCGCTTGCCCTTTCAATCGCATTCTAAACTCATGTTTGTGAAAGTTGCAACACCATGAAGGACTTGCGCCAAATGCAAAGTAGGGTATGATGTTTAAATGATTAGAATTTTAGACTCGTATCGCATGCGTACGCTGAGCAGTGCCCTATGAAAGCTGGATTTAGCCGAATAAATAGACGGCTGCAGCAAAGCATGTATGGTGAAAAGGTGGTTATCTGCTTGTTATTAACGTTAGCTCAGACGTTGCTTATGCCTCTTCGACAAAAAAGAGCGAGGTTTCAACAACTTACGAAGTTTGAACGGGGTGGATCATCAGCCTTCGTGAAGCTGGATTGTCTTATCGCAAAGTAGCTGCTCGTGTGCAGGGTAACAGCAGCACAGTGATGTGTGTTTGGAAGCAGTATACGAACGAGTGTCGGACAACTCGAAAATCCCGGAGTGGACCACGAAATGTGACGTCAGCGCGATGATAGACACCTGATCCGCATGGTGCTGATGGACCGTACAGCTTCTTCTAGACAACTGGCAGCACAGTGGTCAACAGTTACAGGTGTTTCATTGTGTCCTTCATCCATTCGTAGACGTCTGCTTCAGCGTGGGCTCCACGCAAGGACTCCTTTATACAGAATACCCCTCACGCTAAACCATCGCCGCCTGCGGCTACAATGGGCTAATCAGCATAAGGACTGGCGTGCTGATTGGCAGTATGTTGTGTTTTCTGGCGAATCTCGCTTTAATTTGTGGTACCATGATGGCCATATTAACGTCCGACGCTATGCCGGTGAACGCCACCTTCCAGAGTGCATTATCAAACGTTACATTGAACGAACACCTGGAGTCATGGTCTGGGGTGCCATATCATATCACGGGCGATCTCAATTGCTACAAAATGTGGGTAACCTGAACATCAACCGGTACATCAGTGAAGTTCTGCAGCCCCAAACTGTCCCCTTCCTTCAAGGCTTGCATGGCGCTGTATTTCAGCAGGATAATGCCCGCCCTCATGTCGCTAGGACTTTTAAATCCTTGCTTGCATCGCAGTAGGTACAGCTTCTTCCCTGGCCAGCGTATTCCCCGGATATGTCACCGATTGAACATGTCCGGCATTTCGTTGGTCGGCGTCTCGTTCGTGATCTTCGTCTTGTTGCTTCTACACACGAACTTTGGGTACGCATACAAGCAGTATGGAATGCTCTTGATCAGACCGACATTCAACATTTGTTTGACTCCATGCCACGTCCCGTAGCAACACTTATTGCAGGGCGTGGTGGCTAAACAAAATACTAATTTCAATATATTTTTATTGCTTGTTGCCTTTCTAAGTTTAATCATTTATATGTATTACTATCACTCAGCTGTGTATTAAATTTCATTTAATTATGACGATTCCTTCATGGTGTTGCAATTTTCTCAAACATGAGTTTATTATCTTGTACAAGTAAGGTCTTAGAAGCAAAATATTTTTACCATCTTGTTTTAAATCATCCCTCAAAAAACTCTTTTGGTGAAAATAAACCAAAATTTACCAAATGCAGTTACATTAAAAAGTTATAAATCAACTCATTTATAATTTTTATTTTTGTTGTATACTTTAGAACGAACCAATTTTCTCCTAACATAAGACAAAGTTCCAAAAAATAAACTTGTCCGGTTTTTAAAAAAACTTTGAAAGTACAGTCGATTCTCGATAACTCGGAGCCTTATAATTCAAATAGTCCTTTATTTCGAAGTGTTTCAAATACCATTGTAGATACGTTCTTTGCATTAAGCAGGTCAAGGTGTGCCAACGTATGCGATTATGAGATAGATTATGATCATTTTAATCTCGTAATAAGCTCCCTGCATAATGTTGTCTTTTTAATTTCCTCTATTTCTCTGAGAAAAATATGTAGTTGCTCTCAATTGCGATGAGCAAGATATTTCTCTCAAGATATTTCTCTAAATTGAGTTTTTTTTAAGTTTCAAAGTTCAAAACATTTTGTTTTTTCCTTTTTAACCGACTTCAATGAAGGAGGATACAATTCGTCGGAGATCTGTTTTTTTATGTATGTTATAAGATTACTAGAAGATGGCAGGATTGTTTTCAAAATTTTTTTTTCGTTTGAAAGGGTATACCTTCCAGTTGGTACCATAGTCTCAGGGTCCGGGTTTGATAACGGGATCCTGCAGAAATTGAAAGGAATAAAAATCGTAATTGCAGTAATCGTAATAATGACAATTTTGAACAAAGGCTTATCTGTATACATAATGATATTCATTTATTTAGTGTTTTATCTTCATCTAATACTGATAATCAGATAACGGGTAACATATACAGTATTTATATCGCGAGAAATTCATATTGCTTTGAAATCAATTGAAAAACCGTTAAGACTTAAATGTATTTAATTAAACTAGCACACAAATAAATACCAAAAAACACGGATTAGTTTTTAGCGTCAATTGTTTAAAATTTGAGACGCGTTGATAGTTTCTTTTTTTTTTTTTTTTTTTTTTGCATAGTTTATGTATGGATCATTTACTTGAGAAAATTAGGTGAAGTTTCATAACGGAAACATCATCTTATTTCTGAATTACATTGACACTAAAAAGAATAAAATAATAATATTAAAATAAATAAATAAATAAATAAACCGACTTCAGAACTTTAATAGGAAAGTGTTCTAAAAAGTAAAATCTACTTATATTAAAAACTGAGTATCTTTCTAACTATCTTTCTAACTATCTTTCTATGTCACGCTTCTTTCTCCTGAACGCCGATGAACTGAAAGTCGAACCAGGTACCGATAGATAGGTAATTTTTCAGGCTTCATTAGTTTCAATCTATATAATTATACGATTTTAATTAGCGAAGATATCAATTAATAAGTAGTCAACTTTAAAGCGATTAAGCCTAATAAATGATTAAACTTCCAAGACATTTTTTCTTACCGTTGCCATTTTGAATTAAAACGTTAATTAAATTATTGATTTAAAATTCCAAGATATTTATTTCTTTCCGTTGCGATTTTAAGGCAGGAATTCAAGTGAAACACGGACGATCGCAACTCACCAATGCAATCGCAAATTCCAAAATTTGGATTCAAGTGAAACGAATTCACTTGAATTCGACTTACAGTAGCGGTTGCAATATGCGATCGCCTCGAAGCGACTGCAATTGTGTTTCACTTGAATTCGGCCCTAAATTAAAACGCTAATTAAATTGAACTTTTTAAAATGAAAGAGTTATTTTTTTCCATTGTCATTTTAAATACGTGTTATAACAAAGTTCTAACAATTGTTTTTATTCTAATTATTAATGACATATTTTTTCTCAGGTACCATTTTGAAAATGTGTTTTTAAATAAAATTGCAATTGCTGTTTTTAGAAGGGACTTTTTCTGGCTGCGATCCATAAGTAGTCAAATTTAAAGCGAATGTTTAATTAATAAGTAGTCAAATTTAAAGCGATTAAGCCTAATTAATGATTAAACTTCCAAGACATTTTTTCTTACCGTTGCCATTTTGAATTAAAACGTTAATTAAATTATTGAACTATTTAAAATTCCAAGATATTTATTTCTTTCCGTTGCTATTTTGAATTAAAACGTTAATTAAGTTGAACTTTTTAAAATGAAAGAGTGTTATTTTTTTCATTGTCATTTTGAATACGTGTTATAACAAAGTTCTAACAATTGTTTTTCTTCTAATTATTAATGACATATTTTTTTTCGGGTACCATTTTGAAAATGTGTTTTTAAATAAAATTGCAATTGCTGTTTTTAGAAGGGACTTTTTCTGGCTTCGATCCAAATATTAAAAGAACTTTTTCGTTTAGAATTTTGCAGTTAATTTTACCGGAAGAAAGCGGTTTGGAAATAATTGTTTTTGGAAAGGAATTTTATTTGTAATTTAGGGAGAGTGCTAAGTATGCGCTACTTGACATGGTCTTTATTTTTGAGGAAGCATGTGCAAATAATTCGATTGATTCTTTGATGCAGGAAAGCTTTTTAGCGAGCCGCTTTAGCGGGGAGTAGTTTATTAAACTTTTCCTTGGTACTTTAAAGGCGAGCCGCCTTGGCGGCGAGTAGTGAATTGAAACTTTCCTCGCTACTGTAAAGGCGAGCCGCCTTGACGGCGAGTAGTGAATTGAAACTTTCCTCGCTACTGTAAAGGCGAGCCGCCTTGACGGCGAGTAAACTGTTTAAACTTTCCTCATTTCTTTAAAGGCGAGCCGCCTTGGTGGCGAGTAGTTTTCTCAAACTGCCTTCACTACATTACAGCCCGTGCAACGCCGGGCTACGCAGCTAGTCTACTTATATTAAAAACTGAGTATCTTTCTAACTATCTTTCTTTCTAACTATCTTTCTATGTCACGCTTCTTTCTCCTGAACGCCAATGACCTGAAAGTCGAACCAGGTGCCGATAGATAGGTAATTTTTCAAGCTCCATTAGTTTCTATCCATATAATTATACGATTTTAATTAGCGAAGATATCAATTAATAAGTAGTCAAGTTTAAAGCGATTAAGCCTAATAAATGATTAAATATGAAATCCATTCTTGCAAACCGTTGTTGCTATGAAACAGTGATAACAATGATAATGAGAATTTTGAATGAAGGCTTAACTAAATCAAACACGAAACTCATAAGCGGGCCACTTACGTAGAATTTTTATCGCTAGCTACTGGTAATATTTTGAAATATTCATTTGTTGAAAAGGGCACATGACCTTTCCGCCGCAACGTAGGACATTTCCGCTGCAAAATTTATCTCTATCATCCCTCTCATGAGACATTTCCGCCGCGTCTCTCCCCGCCGCGCCGTTTCTGTGCGACAGGACAAATCCGCCGATTGAGCTGGTAGAGTGTGATATTTAGCGAAGTAAAATTGGCGAAGTTCAAAGTGATTTACACTGCATTGTGTGTGTGGTTTGCTTTTTTTTTTTTTTTTTTGTTTTTGACTTCTTTGCTATTTCCCCCTATTATAAGTGGTCCGGGAATAAATTCCGCTTTTTAGATTAGGTCTTATTCGCCAAATGAAGATGTGTCGCCAAGAATGAAAATTTTAAATCAGTAACCCCTTTCTCACCCTTGGAAATGGAGCGGCGGATTTGTCCTGTGCCAGTCAGAGGGAGAATAGGAGTCGCGGCGAAAATGTCCCATGCGGAAAAAAGGGGGATAAAATTTTCGGCGGATATGTCCTGTTACGGTTGAAAGGCTATCTACTTATATTAAAAACTGAGTATCTTTCTAACTATCTTTCTATGTCACACTTCTTTCTCCTGAACGCCAATGACCTGAAAGTCGAACCAGGTACCGATAGATAGGTAATTTTTCAGGCTTCATTAGTTTCAATTGATATAATTATACGATTTTAATTAGCGAAGATATCAATTAATAAGTAGTCAAGTTTAAAGCGATTACGCCTAATAAATGATTAAATATGAAATCCATTCTTGCAAACCGTCGTTGCTATGAAACAATAATAACAATGATAATGAAAATTTTGAATGAAGGCTTAACTAAATCAAACACGAAACTCATGAGCGGGCCACTTCACTGCCTACTCGATACAAAGCCAGTTTAGAGCTCCCCCCTTTCCCCGTGACGTCATGAACTGGGGGCGAGCTGCCACCTCACCCTCAGAGTACTACGGGGCACGCTCTGTGAAGGTGTGAAGCTTGACCACGTGCGTTGTGCTGAAGCGAATGTGAAGCAAATTAGTTTCTAGGTAAGTGTTTTTTCATATATTATGTTTTCATTAACTTTTTTGTTTGCTTAAGAATCACAACTAATTGCTTAATAGAGATAACAAGGTTTTGTTGTTCGGAACTAAATATGTCTTTTTTTTTGCCGGGAAAAATTCAAACAGATCAGCTAGAATTCAGATTTGGTTTGTATCGCAGAATGGCAGGTACACAATATCATGTGTCAATTTGACAGGTCTATGAAATTGAGAGCAAAATTAGGGCATACTCTATGCACAAGCTAACTTTAACGTCTGAAAGTAGAGGAGAGATAATAATAGAATTTCCCGATGATGAGGAAACTGAAACATTACAAAATGTGGATGAGTCGGCAAACATTGTTTATGATGTCTATGTAACTAGTCAGGATTTAGAAGATATCTCCAATAAAATGCCATTAATTACATACTTAACTGGTTATTGTGTACATCTAGTGCTAAAATGTTTAAAATGCGATAACTGTAAAGATTTATTGGTAATTGATCAAGCTTTACCGCATCATTCCAAATATGAATACATTACTAATTGTGACAGAGGAGGTTTCAAATACCCCAGTGAGCAGGCAATTAATATTGTGGCTCACAATTTCATAGTT
Source organism: Uloborus plumipes (assembly GCA_038373865.1). Taxonomy (NCBI): domain Eukaryota; kingdom Metazoa; phylum Arthropoda; class Arachnida; order Araneae; family Uloboridae; genus Uloborus; species Uloborus plumipes. Next base: position 51,634 of record JAXGGA010005058.1, read on the forward strand.
CTACAAAAATTAATTAGTTCAAACTTTGAAAATAAATTTTTGTTGTCAAACGATCAGCAAACTGTTGCTATATGTACAACAGAAAGTGTTCTTCAGACCAAAGAAATGGAGGTTTTGACATGTGTATTACATTCACCAACTTATATAATTAAATTATTGTTGCGTTCTTCAACAAATACGTTGCTGAAAAATTATTGTAAAAGTAAAAACGAAGAAAACCAAAACAATAGTAAAAAACGAAAATTAGATAATTTTAAGAAATGAATTTTTTAGATAACTGAATATTGTTAACTTTCTGAATATTATTTCTTTAAATATGTATTATTGTATATGTTTTGTGAAATATGCAATAAATGTTTTTGCAACTAATGTGCATTGATTTATTTCAATTTATATTTTTATGTTGCTTTACATAAAATGATGAAAATATTCTAAAGTTAAATAGCTGTTCAGTAAATTTGTTGTTTGAAACGTATCTGTTATATCTTGTTTGGAAAACGTTGAATTCAGTCATAAAAGTTGAAATTTCAATTAGATTACTCTTCACTAGATATAAAAATGTAATAACTTGCCTATTTCAGTATACAAGTAGAAGAGTACAGAAATAAAATTTTAATCAACATATCTTGCGTAACATATTTATACTCATCATTGATGCTCTAATGAGTTCGAAAACTTAACATTGAAACAGTAAAATAATTATTTTTAGATAACACATTTTAATATTCTATGGCTTTCATTATGTTTGCTTTTGTGTTAATATTCTTCGATTTCCTAAATCTTAATATTCAACTCTCGAGCGAAAATTTGTTTTATACTATTAAAAAAAAGAGGGAGGAGGGTCGAAAAGTAGTAAAAACCAGATTTAAAGCGTCAACTCGAGAGAAATCAATCGCCCCCAGTTCGTGACGTCATGCGGTGGGTGACTTGGCTTTGTTCGAGTGGCAGTGGCCACTTACGTAGAATTTTTATCGCTAGCTACTGGTAATATTTTGAAATATTCATTTGTTGAAAAGGGCACATGACCTTTCCGCCGCAACGTAGGACATTTCCGCTGCAAAATTTATCTCTATCATCCCTCTCATGAGACATTTCCGCCGCGTCTCTCCCCGCCGCGCCGTTTCTGTGCGACAGGACAAATCCGCCGATTGAGCTGGTAGAGTGTGATATTTGGCGAAGTAAAATTGGCGAAGTTCAAAGTGATTTACACTGCATTGTGTGTGTGGTTTGCTTTTTTTTTTTTTTTTTGTTTTTGTTTTGTTTTTGACTTCTTTGCTATTTCCCTTTATTATAAGTGGTCCGGGAATAAATTCCGCTTTTTAGATTAGGTCTTTGTCGCCAAATGAAGATGTGTCGCCAAATGAAGATGTGTCGCCAAGAATGAAAATTTTAAATCAGTAACCCCTTTCTCACCCTTGGAAATGGAGCGGCGGATTTGTCCTGTGCCAGTCAGAGGGGGAATAGGAGTTGCGGCGAAAATGTCCCATGCGGAAAAAAGGGGGATAAAATTTTCGGCGGACATGTCCTGTTCCGGTTGAAAAGCTATCTACTTATATTAAAAACTGAGTATATATGGTTGCTTCTTTCCCTTGAGCGAACAGAACTTGCTGTAACTTTCCTCACCATTTTGAAGGCGCGAAGCATCTCAATAATTCGAATGATTATTTTGATGCAGGAAAAAAGTGAAAACGTAAAGCGCCTGGTAGAGAGCCGCCTTGGCGGCGAGTATTATTTTGAAACATTCTTTACTACTTTAAAGGCGCGAAACGCCCGTGCAACGCCGGGCCACGCAGCTAGCTGCTTGGGCATTAGTGGGCCACGTACGTAGTATGTCTTAAAATCTTATGAAAATTGAATTATATCAAATAATATCACATCAGAATGAGGTAAAAGTTGGGTGGTGGTGGGACATTTTGCATCAACATGCCGCAGGAAGCTAATCTAGCTGCCCTGGCAGCTAGTATAATTTTATTCTTTGAACACCATCGATACTATTTTTTAACATAAGTTTTGAAGTCGGCTCAAAACTATAAATAAAGTGATGTTTAACTACATTTTGCGAACATTTTTTAGTGAAACCATTGAAAATTAAGAACAGAATATTTGTACCATTACATAATCATGTGATAGTCAATGTAACGTGTGCGAGTGTGATTAAAGAACCTGGATCCATAAAACTTTAATTTTTGTTTCGTATGATTCTATTTAGTGTTTTTTCGACGACTTCAAAACTTATGATTAGAAGTAGTATTGATGGTGTTCAAAGGATAAAACTACTTTTTATTATTTAGAACAAATGCCGATTGAAGTTCTGAAGTCGGTTCAATTTTTTTTCAAAAGTTATTATTGACTGCATATTTACTGCCACCATATAAAATTTTTTCCAGGTTTTCCCTGTTAGTTCTTGGCGTTTTTAGCACATTTGTTGCAATTATTAAGTTTTGTTAAACATTACTGAATTTAAGAAGAAAATTAAAACATACTTAACCGGAATGAAAAAGATAAAATAGTTTGTCTCCAAATTATGAAACAATTCTTTGTAACACAATATTTTTCGAATGCAGGGCTCTATGTATCTATTTTTTCTATTCTTATAGCACGAAATAGAAAAAGTTACGAGCAAAAAGCAATTCCTTTGCTGCCTCTAAAATACATATAACGAGTTTCTTTTCGAGTTATAGAGACCATCAAATTTTAACGCTCTTAAACTCGTAAAAGATTCCCACCACAGCTGTTTTACATATTATTTTTAAAGATAATACTTAAAAAATTTGAATTTATGACTGGTCTCTCGCGTAAGAACTATCAGGTTTTAAATTCACTCTAAGACATATATTGCTCATTAATTTATTTTGTTTTATTAGCTGTTCGAGTATTATTGCTTTAATTATACTTCGAAGATTAAGTATTGGTTAGTGTAGGATATTTAAAAAGTAATAAGATTGTCATAATGCAACATTGGGATTTAATGTTATTAAATCCTTAAGGTTAACTGTGATTCCTTCTATCTTTCTTGGTGTAAAGCTCAATATTTGCATTGTTATGGGGCTAATGACTAAATGATTGAATATAACCACAACATTAGAATCACGTTATTATAATTCACAGAGTCATATTAAAGTTAACTGGTTATTGCTTTATTTATATATTGAACTATAAAATGCGGTAGGTACCACAACACCCTTTGTCTTTCGCGTGTTAAAGATAATCGAAACTTGCTCATTTATGTTCCAAGTTATTTAAGGGCAAAACAAAAGACTGATAACGTAAAAACCTGTTTTAGAATAATAATTAAGCATTTAGGGTAAAATTTTAGCTCTTAGCTTAAAGTAGTTAGATTTCTGATATTGAACAGTTTGAGCAGCAATAGCTGGTGTAGTGTTTCGAATAAAAAATTACTCAATAAATAAATAAATAAATAATACTTTCTTTTCAAATTTTTTCATCAACCTTACGCATGTAATTCTTTTAAGTATCACTTACTTGATTACACAGCGAATAGCTCTTCAATAATCAATTCGAAAAACAATTCAAGAATATCATACAAAATAATAAACTGTTTTTATTGTTTTTTATATGAAGGAAGACCAGATTGTCATACATAAATGTAAAGAACTGAAAAAAAAAAAAAAACATTTATTTTTCTGTTCTTTCGCTACTCGAATTCATAAATTAACTTACTCCGTTTTGTTTGTTTTTATTACTATTGGAAAAATTCACGTTTTCTCCGGCATAGAGCAAAATCCCGAAAGCTTTCATACACCGTTGAAAGCCGTAGATTCCAATTATCAACCCTTTTCCATTATGTTAGGATACATAATTTATCTCATTTTTACGAGAAGCGGAGACGTAAAATATTCTCCGTAATCAAGCAGAAAACATAACATAAAGAGTCCCCCTATCGTTTTAAGGAAAGCGATATTAATATTGGACCAATTTTCCTGAAGTAAGCAACATGTAACAAGGTAACCGATGTAACAAGGCATTTTACAAAATTGATTTTAGAAGCAAGAAATATTTCTTGTTATTGAAGTAGATTGTTCTAATCATTTTACTGGTGGTTCTACGAAACTTTTTTATATATATTTGTTAATTTAAGATAACTAGTGAGCACGTTAAGTAGAAGTAGCTAGACCGTTGCATATTTTGACACTTACTCTCACAAAAAATCTTAAAACATATTATCGCTTTAACGGGAAGCAAATGTTTTAAATTTTATATTCGTTATTAAATATTATATGTCTTTTCTTTAATATAAAGGCATTATTTCGAATTTTACTTTCGCTGCTAATTACTACATAAATAAAAACTAAAATCACAAAATTGAAAGAATAAACTGAAACCCTTTTAAAATTGCCAATCTTTAATGTTTTATTTATAATACCATATCGCACTCCTCAAGAGCATTGCCGCAACTAAAAACAGAGAGATGAAAAAAAAACATGGTTGGAGAATATCAAAGTTTTACGAATAAGTTTTAACTGATTTGTTTTTAAAGATAATAATGCGAACAAAAATTATGTTATTTTTATTGATTACATTAGTTAATTAATAATATGTTTTTAAAATTTTAAAAAATCTTCTAAATTATGAAACTTTAATAATGTATTAGAACTCATTGTGCAGTTTCTGCGGCACTTCACACTAGTTATGTAAAGTAAGTTTTGTGAAAAAGAAAAGCGTTATATATAATTTTCAAGTCAATAAAAAATGAAAAGCGTGTAAAATAACATTGAAAAGCACAAATGCACAGAAATACTGCAGGCAAGTTCAATGCAAAAATGGGAGCTTACGGATGCACCATTAGCTCCATAATGGTGCATTCATAAGGAGCTTATGGATGCACCATAAGCTCACATTTTTGCATTGAAAAAACAAGAGTCTGTAGTATTCCTGTGCATTTGTACTTCTTAAAGTTGTTTTATATGCTTTTATTTTTATGCACAAAGATGTTTATCTCTTTCAATTAAGAATCCTTTTTTTTTTAAATTCATTTGTCTTCTTAAGTGCCACTTCTGTTGCAAGGGTGTAATATGCAAAGTTACAACATTTGGATTTTAAACTCCAAACTTTGATGGATAGCCAAACTCTATCAACGATCTGAAATTGAGGTTAAGGAAACAAAGAAACATGGAAATTTTTGATTTTTCCCCACACTACTGCAAGTTATGTAGAACAAACTCCTCTATCTCGCGAGAAAACTTTAAGTTCAGAAAAGAGAGTGAAAAATACGATAAGAGTTTGATGTTTCTGGCGAAATGCCAGCTGTTAAAGCATATTTGCAATCTCTCCGCATCTTTTTTATGAGCTCAGTAGGCAGAGAGCTATAATTTTCGATCTGTTTGATGTGGCATGAAATCGTTTTTGCATGTCGGTCGAAAGTTTCTCCAGCGCATTTGTGTCTTGACTTTCTAATAGTAGAAAGATTGAAAGCGATATTTGAATGCGATTTGTTGTTGTTTGTTAGTAAGTTTTGTCTGTGAATTTAAGTTCATTAAATAGAGAAAGGAAATCAAATAGAAACAAGCTATACGAGATTTTGCTAACAGTTTCATTTTTAAATATTTATTTAATGGATGAGATTTAAAGTGTGGAACAAAACATTACACACTTGAGGTGATTTGTTTCCAAAAATTATAAATATTTCGTAAAAGAGTGGAGTTAAACTCGTTAGAAATTGTCGCAATATTGTGTGGTTAAATATTCACACAATTAAAAACTCTTTATCAACAGAATGTTAAATGTGTTTTTTTTTTTTTTTTAAAGTGATACAATAGCAATATTCAGTTACTGAAAACATGATCCTTATTCTGATATGTGGATGTTCCGCTTGTCTCATTCACTGAAACTGTTGGAAAATCAAAGAAATAAATTAAGAACAAGTATTATTTTACTTTTGCGTGAACTTTTATAATTTTTTCAAACATTTTACTGGGCTAACAAGTTTCAATTTTAGAAAGCACAAAATTTTTATCTCCCTCTTTTTCTTTTGTTATTTTTCAATTGTATCTTTGAAAGCACTTTCTTCACCTTATAACCAAGTTTTCCCCTGTTTATTCCATGAATAAAATTCCACACTTTGTGTCATAATCGTCATTGCTATAGTTACTCTCACCCATTCTAGAATAGAGAGAACAATCGTTATCAGCCGATCTTAACCAATTAAGAGAAAGCATTATCTTTGTTAAAGAGTTTTTTAAACAAAAAATTGCTAAAAGCCCTTAACTATAAGACAAAATTATGTAAAATCTTATTTTCTTAGTTTAAAGTAAATTTAAATTTTTATTATGTTACCCATATAATGATTTGTATTAGTTTAGCTAACTACTACATTTTTCTTAATTATAATATTTTTTAATGCTATTTTAAGTGGAGCATATATTCTGGGGGAAGTGGGGCGAATTGCTTGGATGTGAAGGTACTTCGCCGCATACTTAATTTCGTTTTTTTAATAAAGAACACTTTATTTCGTATTTCTTAGTGTCAATCGCACTAAGAAATACGAAACACAGCATCTAGACTGACATTATGAAAAAAGTTAGAAATTGTTTTCAATTTTTCACTAACACAACATTTTTTATAAATGTTTCCTCTTGGGCGGAGTGAGGGGACGTGTGTGAACCTAAGGCTCGGATCGGAACTTAGGAAGTAAAAGGTAGTTGTCCGCAGCATATCACGGTTTTAGTGCCAGAGTTTGTGTTTAGGCTTGATTTTTTAAGACTTCAATAATTTAAACTTTCCTGCACACTATAAAAAACTAGTAGACATGGACTAATTGGTAAAATGTAAGGTCATTATTTTTTTAACAAAAAATGCCTGGATGTTAACTTTTTTTAAGCTATGACATTTAGTTATAAAGTACGACTAATGAGAGTATATTTTACACACTGCTAAATGTAAACATGTACTTAGAGCCCCACCCCCCCACCCCAGCCCTCAATTATTTCAAATTTTATAAGTTCTAAACAAATGAGTTAATAGATCATTTGCTATTTTTGGAGCTTTTTTGTGTCCCTGGCGGAAAAAATTGCGAAAAGTTACAGTTTATTTTAGTTGCACGCTCTTCTTCTCTGAGAAAAGTCATTCGCATATATAGAATTTAAGTTTAGAATTGTGTTTATTAAATAAATGTGCAAAAGAACAGATAATCGTATACTTCATTCACATTTGTTTCTTAATGTCTATTGAGGCAGTTTTAATCAGAACATCACTTCTGTGATGTTTTAATGGGCTAAAATTCAACTGTATAGTATAGGTAATTTAGATTTATAGAATCAACGGAGTTAGATGCATTAATGAAAACTTTGTTTTCGGTTGAAACAACAGTTACAAAACAAACTTTAAATGACCAGACAAAGCTTAAAATTTTGTTTCGCACCTCTATCCAAAAAAAAAACCCAACCTTACTACACGTTAACTAATAGCGTACTTTTAGATGAGAAGAAATTACTTGAAACTACTTCTCGTATTTATCAAGAACGTGATGAGAAACCGCGTCAAAGACGATGGTTTATGTATTTCGCAAGACGTATGTTTTCTTTTGTTACAGTACGTTCTTTTCATAAATCTCACCTTGCTTACCACATGCTATATTTCCTTCAAAGATACTTTTTATTAGAATCAGAGTGACACGTGATAAATCTTGTATTGGGTGTTATTTTTCTTTGCTTTTTCTTTTTTACCTTACACCTATTATTATTGAATATATGGCTTCCATATTTCTTCCACTTGGTAAGATGCATGTTGTATTCATGATTGTTTGTTACCAGCTTAGCTTAAGTATTTTTTTTTAATATCTTTAGCAAGTATTGTACTTTATAAGGAATTAATTTCCAATTTGTAGCATTTAATTGCTCAGATTTTTGCAAGTTGGTTTTCAAGCAGTATAAACATTTGCCATAATAATGGTGCGGATTGAAAGTTAATGACGCATTCAAATTTAAGCAATTAATTTACAAGACTGTGCATAGAGAAAGTTTTAAAACAGATTAAGTTAGCTTTATTCATCCTTCTTATTTATGCAGTTAGTCTAATATAATCAGTGTATTTATAGTTGGCATAAAAGTATAATTAGTATTTCTTGTGTACAATAGACTAGTGAATGAACAGACCTTTTTTTATTGAGTTTTTAAATATTTTTGGCATAAGGAACTTCTATCTAAGCATTTTTAAAATGAAAATCACTAAAAAATTATGTTCCTGTTTTACTGGTTCCAGAGATTTGATCGGTTTGTGCCTTTTTTTCCATTTTTACAAACATGTAGAATTCATTCAAACCCAATGCAAAACCATACGTTTCAATACTTCACTGCAAGGTTTCTTAACAAAAACATCGTGACGTCAGCGTGACGTTAGCCTATGAAAAACGAGCTAGATAAAACGTCACAGCCTACTTGGCGAATTAGAGGAGATCGCTAACTGCTTGTGAGCTCTTATTAGCTGCCCGTAGTGACGTTTAGTGTCAAGTTAAGTTGCTGTCTAGTATAGTTAGCCCGAGCAAAATGTTTACATTCGACAGCTGTTATTTAAAACAAGACTGTTTAAAGGGTATTTAAAAAAAAAAAAAACAGTCTAAATCTTTTTATGAAACATTAAGGAAGCACCCACAAAGAAAAAAAAAAGAAATAAAGTAATCAAAACTAACCAAAAGAAATATTATTCATAATGCAGCAATGTACCATGCATCGATTTTTTTTCTTAAGCCAAAACTGTGGTGTAATGGGATTAGATTATATGTTCATACATATTCAGATCAAAATTAACCGAGGAAAAAAGTTATTTAAAGACGCTATTTTCTGGCTCATGAGAGAAGCAGGGAATCGAACTATCCTCTACTTTCACTCGTAGTATATTGATATGAGTTTGATAAAACTGCTGCTCCTCAGAAATTGATCTGGAAATTGCTGAGTTATTTTAATCCAATGTCAAATATTTATATTACTGTTTGTTGAAATTCTTCATCTAAATATTTTTCCTTTCACTTTGTTTGCAACTAGAGTAATTTATTATTTTATCACCTCCCCCTCTCTGCCGAATTACAATAGCCTGAGTTCGCTATTAAGAAAATATCAGACTCTTCCATTTTAACCCTTGCTTATTTTGTTTCGTGAAATACATGGGACTAGGTGACTTCTTTCAAGAAATTACGTAAATTCAATTTTTCAGATAAATTCTCCTATATATCGCATTTTTAAATTAATTGAATAATTATCTATCGCGTTTTACAAATTTGATGGTCTTTATTCTCACAGCTGTAACAAACCTTCTGTCCAGATTGTAACAAACTTTCTTGCACAGACGCACGATCAAATGCAATTTATTGGCATCCGATTTACATTATATTCATTTTTGAATAGATATTATGATTTTTTTCGAAGATAAATTGCACACATTCTCTAAGTTGTTATTACCCCTAGCAGTAATAACACACTATATACAATCGGAATTTGATCAACGTTTGTAATAGAATGACCGTTTATAGAAATTCAACTGGTCATTTCCTTTATAGCACTGAGGTTGGTTATTTTAGATAAGTTGGCGATACGCAAGGTTCTTAAGTTTTTGTTTTGCTTTCCTCGGCCATTTTTTTGCATTTTTACAACGTTTCATTAAGTGTTATAAGTCATTAATGTAATCCCTAATGCAAAATATTATATTTTATTCATAAATATATTTGATTTTATACTTTTAAGAGGGGAAGCTGGTACTGATTTAAATTATTTTAACTTTATTTCGTGATATGTATGAGTCGTTATCTAATCCAAAACGAAGGCTAAAATTAACCTGCAAGCTGTCTTACAAATACCGTTAAAATGTTTCTTTGAATATTGATTTTACTTTCATCTTAACTAGAAACTCAGAAAGTTAGAAACAAAAGTATGTCAATTTAATAGACACTAATTTTGAAGATCCGTAAGGCACGTACGTGCAATTGAATCGTTTATTTCGAAAGGGTAACATCTCTATTTTGATCTCCTCTGTCTCTTTAGAAAATTAAACAGCGCACGGTTATATTTTTGAATGTCATAATCAATGAAAAAATTCCTTTAGTTAAGTACACAATTACTGCAATAATTTACCATATAACCATTGATTATGACATTCAAAAATATAACCGTGCGCTGTTTAATTTTCTCAAGAGACAGAGGAGATCAAAATAGAGATGTTACCTTTTCGAAATAAACGGTTCAATCATTTTCGATGTTAACAAACCAGTAACATACAGAGTGTTCCAAGTTAACCTTCATGACCTCTATTTCCTCAACCGTTCGTCCTAGATGCATACTTCTATTTGCAAAATTGCTCGAAATGAGGAAGAGAGTTAAGATATGGAAAGTTTGAAGCGAAAAAATAATTGGTTAAGAAATAAAAAGGGGCTCCGGGTCCCCAAACTTATATTTAGGGAAAGAATCTCCATTCGAAAATAATACTAACACAAAAAAATGACATTTGTGCGATCAAAATCCATGGAAAAATGAAACATGAAACTTTATGACTTATACCACTTTACACTAGCGTTATTTTAAGTGATTTTGGGGGCCATATACGCGCGAAAGTCGTAAAATTAGTAAAATTTGGTTTTAGCATGACGGAGCACCGGCACATAAACCAGCAACTACCAGAGCACTTCTACGAAGTATGTTTAATACTAATATCATTGGATATGGAGGTTTTTGGAATGGCCCCCTCGATTCCCAAATCTTAGTCCTCTTGATTTTTTCCTCTGGGGTTTTTTAAAACGTAAAGTCTACGAGGTAGATTCAAAATCGATTTGCAGAACCGCATTTTATGCGCAGCGAAATGTGTCATTCCAGTAATGCTTCAAATTGTACAATCAGAATTCTTATCACGCATTCAACTATGTATTTTAGTAGAAGGAAAACATTTTGAGCAACTATTATAATCGATTAAAACAAATGATATTCATTTCTAACACATTGTTTTCGCAGATTTTGCTTTTATTTTTATTTTGATTTGCAAGAAAGCAATGGAAAGTTTCTGTGCTTAATTTTGTACATTATTTCTTAGATTTCACATATTTCCGTGTGTTTAATATCTTTGTATAAAATTGTATAATAATTTACCTTGTCTTGTTATGTTTTGTGGTCTTGTAGCATCTTTATTTATTTTTGAATACAATGAGAAGCGAATGTTTTCTGACATGGACGAAACAAATTCCATTGTCGTATCTAATCTAAAAGCTCGTTATTCCTCTGGCAGGGCAAAAATTTTCTTTTGTCAAGTTGTTTACGGGACCTGCGCATTTAAAACTCGAATATCTCCGCGAATTTTGATCGCACAAATGTCATTTTTTTGTGTTAGTATTATTTTTGAATGGAGATTCTTTCACTAAATATAAGTTTGGGGACCCGGAGTCACTATAAAAAGTTAGATTTCGTATTTTTTGACTGAAATATTTTTTCGCTTCAAACTTTCAATATTTTAACTCTCTACCTCATTTCGAGCAAATTTGCAACTGGAAGTATGCATCTAGGACGAACGGTTGAGGAAATAGAGGTCATGAAGGTTGACTTGGAACACCCTGTATATGTTCTATTATTCAACATCAATATTTTTTCAGCAGTGTTTAGTTCTTAACTTGAAGTAGAATATATGCTTATCATAATATTTTGAATCGAATTATTATTGTTGCAAATTTTCAAATGTTTGGAAGTTTTATTACGCTAAACATATATTTTTCGTAACACAGAAATTTAAATAATTATTTAAAAGAACTTTACTATAAAGCTGTTTTCTCAATAAAACCCATAAAGAATGAGACAATAATTCTGATATTAAAAAGCTTTAAAAACCAAGAATAAAAGTGTCTTTCGGTGAGACAGTCTACTTTACTGTCTACTCGGTAGTTTTTTTTTTTTTTTTTTTTTTTTTTTTTTTTTTTTTAAGTTGTTGTAACCGGTCGTTAGAAAAAGAAAAAAAGAAAAAAAAAGGGGAAAAAATCATAAAGCCTTTTAACTACAAAAGAAAAGATCAATAAAGAGTTTTTTTTTTTTTTTTAAGTTTTATACAATTGTAACTATCATAGTAATTACCCAATAATCCACATTTCTAATAAGAAATTTTCTTCAAGAAAAAAAAATAGAGCGACGGATTAAATGAATTTTGTTCCAAAGAAAGTACTAGGATAAATTTAAGTCTTTTAACCCTGCTGCTGTGTTCGTCCCGAACATACGTATACTGTGTTCGGGTCCAAATGGACCCAACATATGTAATTTATTCCCTAACACCGTTTTTTTTTTATATTTTTTCAAGTTTAATTGTTATATTTGATTTTATTAGAAACTTCCAAATATAAATCACTCAATTTTTGTATTTTATTTTACATATTTAATCCGAGAAAACACATAAATAAAATTTAAATATTATAGCAATTCCAGTTTTCGTACTAAAGAAAACTAACAAAATTATGTAAGCTGTCAATTTAAGAAATTTACTAGAAATTTTTAAGCTTAAAAAGAAGTGTTAAAAATGGAAATACGAACAGTACAACATTTGTATGAGATGTACAGATTTATGTGTAGAATAATATGCGCGGGGGAAGCGGCGGAGAGAGGGGGTAAAAGGGAATTCCCCTCAGATAGGCATAATTGCAGAGTTTGTAGTTCTATGAAAGTTAACCTTGAAACATTTTCACTGGTACTGATTTCAATTCATAGAAAGGATGAAATGGTATTCAGAAAGAAAAAAAAGAAGAAAAAAAAATGAATGAAAGAAAAACAGAAGATAACCATTAAAAAATATTTAAAAAACGTACAAAAACAATGAACAGATGTTTTATTTATTGTTTCATAAATTATGCATAAAATAAACAAGTATAAAATGATTTTGTTTCTCTGATACATGCTTTTTAATCATATGGGTCCAAAAGGACCCGAACACAGTATTAGTAAACTTTTTTTTGACAAGTAGGGTTATACTTCAATCAAAACAAAAAAAATATGTGTGTAATATAACATGAAAATGAACACATTCATGAAGTTACAACGTTATACCAACGTTACTCGAAAATTTATAAGCAAATGAAATCTGTTTTGGGTCGAAAAGGACCCAAACACAGTAGCAGGGTTAAAACTATTAGTTTTTTTTTACCAGTAAAACTAGAAAGTCTTTAGTTTAATGAAAAAAGTAAAAGATATCTGGTTTTTAGTACGTTAAAGAATGTAATCTCTAAGTAACGAAGGTTTGTTTGGTTTCCTACAAATCCTTGTAACAAAGAAAAAACAAGAAAGGTATAATGTAATATATTTTTAGCATATATCTTGAACATTTAAAGAATGCATAAATGATACAATATTTTAATTAGAATTATAAAAAAAATGATAGGTAGACAAAATTCGTCAAACTAGTACTTTGTCCTTGTTCTGTTACATAATGTTCTTTTTTTTTTCAAATACTTTCCGTTTCGCTTTTTTCTATTAAACTGAAAGAATGAAGAATTTTGTTTCCATTCGCGTTAGCGGTGTAAAAGTACTATAAACACAACATTCGTACCAGCTTTTATAGCATTCTAAGCTGTTACGTAACATTGATTACTACTTAAAAAGACATTTAAATACAACTGAAACTGTAAAACTCGTTGGTCATGGACAAAGAAGCAATATTTTTGTAATAAAATACGTAAAAAGTTTTTATTGCTCTTAAGTAAGTACATAGTTATTTCAAAAGCACTGAATTGCTTATTCAAATTTATAAAATTAAATTTGTTTGGATTAAAGTATCATTCTTAAAAATTAATTTCATTTGTTAACTAAATATTCTACAAAGACCAAAAGGACTTTGTAAAAAAGCACTCGAAAACTTTGTACTGTAAAATAAGTAAAACGAACAATGGCTCACTTGTCCAAAACCAAGTTGTGAACCATTCTTCGTTTTTATGCACTGATGAAGACGCTTGTATTTTGTAGCCTCGAAACAGCTGTTTGCTGGGCTTTTAACTCATTATTCATGTATATATTTGTACTTTTTTACACCTTGTCCAATTTTATTCAATTTTACCTATATTATATCCTCATATACTATATAGGGTAACTCGGTGTATCATGTCCCAACCAAGCAGAAAGCTTTTAAAAGCATTTTATGTTAACGGAAAATAAAACATACTACCTCCTGCCCTTCTTAAAGCAGGTTTTGATGCTGTGTAAAATCTCTCATGGCCAAAACTACGAATTAACTTTTTAATTGCAGGAAAGCAAAATTGCAGCTTTGGGGCCTTTTACCTTGACAGTCAGGCAACACTCACCAGTCCAGCTGGTTATATGCCTCACTTCTGGTAACATCCCTAAACTTGTTATAATAAGCAAAAACTGACAAAATTAAACTATTGAACATCTGTGCAGATCATTATATGAGCAAAGTAATAAGAGTTAAAAATCAATTTTAATTTAGCAAAATAGCTTCATTGGTGCCGATTTTTCCTGCCGCTATTCGTTTCATAGCTTTCTCGAGTATGCCTCCATATAGAAGTTTGGTAAGACCGCCTCATGAGGAGTGTGCTGTTGAGTTTTGGTCTCCTCACATTGAGAAAGATATTAATTGGAAAGGGGTCAAAATAGCGTCACAAGGTCAGTTCATGAGCTTTCTAACTTAGAGTATGATTCCAGGCTTAGGGTGCTTATTATGTGTAGTCTTGAGCAAAAGGAGTCGAGAGGGACGTGATTCAGTTATTTAAATTTATAAAAATGAAGAAGTTGCTGGGTTAAGTTATTCAAACCTCAAGCTAACCAGAAAATTTCTAAAAAATACTTGTTTAATAGGGTAGTGAGCCCTTGGAATACCGGAAGAGGTTGCAATGAGCAAGGGAGTGGATAGCTTTAAAAGGACCATTAATCTTTATTGGGACTATAATTTGATCAGGACCAACTTAGCTGGACCCAGAACCTGTTGTTGGTCGTCACATTTGTATTCGTATTTATATTCTCTCCTCATGACCACGTAGTAGAGTCCTGTTTTGTTTATATTTAGTCTATTCTCGGCAAGATACTTTATTTATTCCATTATTTCAGCTATAGTTTATGAAGATTTATTTAAAATCCCCTCCTTTCTAAAGGAGATGATGAACCCTCCTCGAATGCTATGGATCACCCATCTCCTCCCCTTGAAAAAAAGACCCGAAACCGCACCTCGGCAACAAAAGCGACAGAACTAAAAATATATCAGTTTCCACACACACACACACAAATCTTTAAATGAAATATCTCAAACATTTGTCCACAAATAATTAAATAAAATTTCTTAAGAATTTGTGCTGCATATTATAACTGAAAAGTAAGTATTATTCGTAATACTTGAATGTATTTTCATCGATATTACACTGAGTCATCAGAGGGGAAAATAGCCTGTAATCAGATGAGGCATATAACCTTTTTTGTTCGAATCGCTCCAAACCCTTTTGTTTACGCAAAAGGCCAATATTGCTGTAAACAAAACCAGATGCCTTCTTTACGATGTTAACTTACTTCAAAACCGGGTA
The DNA here is from genome assembly GCA_038373865.1 of Uloborus plumipes. NCBI lineage: Eukaryota > Metazoa > Arthropoda > Arachnida > Araneae > Uloboridae > Uloborus > Uloborus plumipes. Next base: position 67,124 of record JAXGGA010005058.1, read on the forward strand.
ATTCAACAGAATATTGGAACGCAACTGATTTATAAGCTCTTAAAAACAATAACTTAGATGGAGTGTAAAAAATGTCCCACTTATCATTTACTTTACTTCAAAGACACACTTATCTCTAAAAACTCACTGAACGTGGCTTTGGTGTATGCGTAAAGATTATTTTTGCGTAATTGCCCTTGAAAACGTGGACATAAGAGCATTCTGTGCTTGAAGTCTTGAGATACAGTAAGGGAGGAGGGGGATTACTAGACGTGGTGTGTAAGCCTAAACTACATTAGGGAAGGACTCCTCTAAGCTGCTAGGGCTAATGGGTAACATCGGCCTATCTGATGAATTAACAAATTGAATCACAACTTCACATATGGCTTTTCAATGCATTGGGAAAAGTGACGTTTTTATATAGCGCAGCACTACTCATTTCTATAGCTACAGTCAGAGTATTTTGAAAATTTAAAATAACAACAACCACGTTTTCCTTGAGCAAAATAATCAGCATACTAAAAGAACAAAAATGGCATCGTATCAATCGGCGTGTGACGTGAACTGCGGGTGTAATTTCCAAAGATTGTTAAGGACAATTGGAAACACAAGATAGGATAATACTTGACATTTTTGCAATATAGACAGGGTAAAACAGCGGTAGAAGCACCAATTACAGATCACCAAGTGCAAAACATTAATTGAGTAAAAATATTTGATGTTCAGTGAAAAGAGAGTTTATTTAATCAGGTAATGTGATAAACAGAATTTTTGTCACACGGCAAGCGTTAAAACGGCATTTGTACCTTTTCAATACGCTGATCCGTATTGATAAAGAGCAAGTGGGTATTGTTTTTTCCAAAATTTCGAAGTTTTCTCATTAAAACCGTAACAGTAACTCCACTACTTAGAAACAACATACCGTGCTGGCACAGTAAGGAGTCGAATTTGTATCTGAAGTGTCACGACTTCATAGCACGCCTGATGAAGAGATCTACCTTGTTCTCTTATGGTAATTTTTTCATTAAAAATATGCTCGTGGTCAGAGAGTACTCCAAGTTCCCGTGCCAGATCAGTACTTCTGCGGATTCAGGATCAGGTATTGTTCGACTCCTATCCAGAATAAAAAAAGAAAATCTTTTTAGGTAATGGTGAGAATAATGTGTCGATCTCCGCTTTTTTTTTTCCTCTAAACTTATTGACTAACTTCTACCAAAATAATCGCTCAAATCTGAGTTACATAGTAAAACTTATTAGACATTCCGGCCTAGTTTATCGCCACAAAAAGTTTTGTATTCTTTCAAGACTTCAAAAAACTTAAAAAAGAAAAAAAAAAGAGAAACATTGAAAATTTGTGCATTAAAAATACGCTATACGTACGACGCTAGCCTAAAAGTGGTAAAATACCCAGAATATCTTCCCACCATTAGAACATCAAACAATACATGATTGATTGATTTATTTATGTTATTATTATTATTATTTTTTTCTTTTGTTGGAAATACATACTTGCTGATAAAAGTTTCCTAGAGGAAAAAAATAAATAAAACATGTTGCTGAAATTTAGTTTATTCCACTTTCCTAAAATTTCGAATCCCCACGCAGAGTTTATTGACAGGACAAAATTGAGGATCCAAACTGTAGTTCTGGTTTTGTTTGCTAGCTTCCTATAGAAATGAAAAATCGTGTTTGAAAATTTTAAGTTTAAGGTAGAACAAAACGTGGTGATGAAAAGTAATGTCATGAAAAATGAGACGTTAAAATCTGTTTTACGCAATTTAACTGTGTATAAAGAAAGAAAAAGAAGAATAGTGATCAATACATGTAAAGCAAACTTAAACATGTGTTTTATACGTAATATTAATACAGAAAAGCATCAAAAGTTATCAATTTCGAGTACGACTAATCAAATATTAAATTTGAAAAAAATTGATATTAAAATCAAATTTATTATTGATTTTATTATACTTTCTTGCTTATAGTAAACATTTAAAAAAACACACAGCTATCACATGTTTTTTTAATTAAAATATGGGTTGAAGTTTAGTTTATCATACTTTTCTCAAACTTCAAATCTTGTTTTCATCCACGCAGAGTTTATTGACAGGAGAATATTGATGACCCGAGCAAAAGCTCTTGTTTTACTTCTTCTTTCATAATGCAATTGAAAAATGATGCGTGGAAATTTCGAGTTTGAGTTGAACGGAAAAGGTGATGTGAAATATATCACCGCTGTAAATAATGTGCATAAAATCTAGTTCTCATAAATACATTCAGAGTAACAACAAATCAGTAGCAACTAGTAACTGCAAAGCTATGTAAAACTATTTGTGTAAAGGTAAATATAAGGACAGCCACCCTTGGCAATAAATTTGAATATGTCTCAAACAGGAACTACAACTATTACAGTGAACTCTCACTTATGCGCCGGCCCAAGGGACCAACAGTAAAAGGTGCATAAGTGAGAGAGACGTATATGTGAACAAGCCTACTTAAAGGACTAAAACGCAACATAGTTTCTAATGAGAGAATGAATAAGAATAATTCTATAGAAAAGGGACATATTACCACGTTTTGGCAATTACTGTAACGTAATTATAATGATAAAGAGAAACCGAAAATTGTAGCATACCTAATTACAAACTCTTCCCTTTAAAATGATCCATAATAAGTAATTGTTCCTTTCCGAACTCTAGTTCAAGCGAAAAAAATGCCTTCCGTGAACAATAAAAGAGAAATATTAAAGAGGAAAGTGAAGAAAAATGTTTCTTTTTTAAAGAAAATAAATTAAACCTTTGACATTTTACGGAAAATTCGGCGCATAAGTGAAATATTTATCTTTCGAGCGACGCATAAACGAATGGTACTGTCATTATTTTGCTATGGAATGTGCTGGGACCATTTAAAATCACCGTATAAGTGAAAAAAGCGCATAAATGAGGCGGTGTACAAATGAGAGTTCACTGTATATAACTGTTACATTAAACTGTTGAACGATATTCTGTCGAAAATAGTTTTTTTTACTAATTTATTGAAGTTAGTTGTTTAGAAAAAGAAAATATTTTCATTTATTCGCGTGGTTGTTATTGAATAAAATTATTAAAGCAAAACGCCTCTTAAACATTTTTTTTGTTACACGTTATTTACACTAAAGACAAGAAAACGTAGAAAATATTAAGATAACCCAATTTCCGCAAAAAAGATAAAGATACTGATTTAATTTTCGTGTATACATAGAAAAGCAAATCGCTATGGGAAAAAATCACGATGGACTTCACAACTTGAAGGCAAGTTGGTCTGTCGAAAGATAATGCAACAAATTCTGCCATTAAAAATGTTAGATTTGGTTTGTTAATCATTCATGTAATTATTTATTTGATGAAATCGTGACCTTGTCTAACAATTAAGTTGGAGTGAAAATGCTACTTGATATTGACGTAAATAAACAATGATTGAACAAAAATAAAAAAGTGGAAGGTCATTTACAGATATTTATTTTATTATAATTCTTAAGAATATTGCTTTCATTTACATAATTTAAAATTTAAAAGTGGTTATTCAGTGGCTTTAAAGTTAAGCATATTGTGACTACAGTAAAGATCAGATGTGAAAATTTCATTTTTGAGTTTAATTTTACTGTAAAATCATTTTTTCCTAAGTACTTAAACAGTTTTTTAAACTATCCCGACAAAACATAAATGAGAAAAATATATCAAACTTATCAAAAAATATTGTTTCGGTTAGTCATTATTGAAAGAGTTGAGATCGAACGGGTACCAAATTTCATAACATTTCCTATAATCATTTGTGTAAGAATGTCCAATGATATTGAACTTATTCAGAAAACAATTTATAACTTCATTTATATCGGATTTCCAATTTTGAAAGTTTTAACTGTCGATAAGTCACCTTTAAAACAGTTAAAAATTCAAATCATAAAGTAACTTGTCAAGTTTCATATTTGATATTAAATAAAGTAAACAAAATGCTTTCTAAATGAATTGAAGATCATTGATCAATCGAACAGCTACAATTAAAAGATCTGCTCTCTAACTGGGCATTTGTTAGAGTTAAAATCTTTTTGTCAGTAACACACACTACTTCCCCGAACATTATTTCTACCGAACATATCCCCCTTTTCTTATTTATGTCGCATTGGAATACCGCTTATTTTTGAAAAAAAAAAATACGGGCTATGTTCTTCTTTAGACTTGTATAGGGGAAAAGCATGCAATGGAACCAAGTCACCCCAAAAGACCATGAACATATGCTCATGGTCTTTTGGGGTGATTTACTCACTTTTGGGTAACACCCGCTTAACGCGACATATGTCGTGTTAAGCGGGCTTCAACTAATTGAGTTTCCATTTTTTCGACTGATAAACTTTTATCTTTATATCTTATTTACTTGTGCTCACCATTCATTTCGTAAATGCAGTTCCGGTTAATAATTGTCTTTCTTTTTCCAGGAAATTGCATAACAATATAAAAAGAACTATTTAGAATAACTCATTAGGGATAAATCCATACATGTTAAAAAATATATACATGAGAGCTAATTGTCAAATGGGTCTAATAGATAAAATCACCCTGTTCGCACTTGTTTGAAAAACGCTAATCGTGTTGTCCCTTGGGGTCCAACACCCACGAAAAACAAGGAAACATTTCTAGTGTACATTTCTCCAACCTCTTCCTACTCTTGGGACTGGACTAACGACACACATTTTTTGGTTGACTTCTCTGAGTATAAGAGAAAATTCTCTATTTTTTCCTGGAAAATAATTGACCGACTTAGGAACCGTAAAGTTCTCAGAGAGAGGTGTTTAAGAATTATATGACTAAGTTTGTTAGAGGTACTTCAGGCTGATGTTTCACTCCGCTTTGCCCTTCACACCTGTAGTGTGCTTTCAAAGGCTTAAACAATAACGGATCGAATATTGTACAGCTTTCGTTGCCTAAGTTGGAAGACTAGTTTTATTCGAAAGGTTGCATGTAGGGAGGGAAGCCTCTGAATGCAGTCAGATATCTTAAGACTTGCTGCATTTCGTCTTTTGTCCAAAATATTGCAGCACAGGTAGAATCTTTGATTTATTTCAACTTGTTGGCCGGCTGGAACGGCGACGACCCGGAATCGGTAAAAATAAAACCGAGCGGGCCACCACCTCCGACCAACAGAAAATGTGGAATGGTTCTGCTCGGGAGAAAAGAATACATGAAATTCATTTTAAAAATAAATAACAATTTATTCAAACAAATGTAAACAGTAAATATAAAATATTAAATAATTTGACACACCCAAACAATTTTGACAATAAAAACCCCCCAAATACATTCAAATTCCAGAAAAAATCGTTCCAGTTCCAAAAAGAGTTCACAGACATGATAAGTCCACCCTTGGAAAAGACGCCACGAAGATGATAATGTCCCGGTAAAATAACATACCACGGGGAAAATCCTTCACAGAAAAAAGGCATCAAAACAATGGTTCCCTCCTGCAGAATCACAAACACTTGTCGACGATTTTAGTGGACGAAGTGAACACAGCAGGGACACCACCAGCTATCCATCCAAGAAAAATAGGCTCCATCCGTTCTTGAAGAACCCTTCGGAAGAACATCAGGCCGCCGCATGGCCGAGCCTCAGTCAGACGACACAGGATCCGGCCGTCTCATGGCCGCGCAAGTACGTCTCAGGATCACGTCGTAGTAGGCCTAAGCCTCACGTAAAAAATGGATGAACATCTCCAAGCTTCAACCGAAGCACATGGTTTCAAAACTTTTAAAAAAACAGGGTCGAACTCCAGGAACACCCCTGCCACTTATGGCAGGGTGAACGAAAAAACTTTTTACATGATTAAATTCCTATCCACTTCCTCTGAGTGGAAAACTAAATTAAGAGCAAGAATCAGAGAAACTGTCACGCCTAGCATTATGGGGTGATTCATGACCTCTCAGATTTTCTCCCAAAAATTACCAAATGTTTATTATCTTATTGAAAGACCAAATCCAGAATATTTTGCTCTAAAGTTGAGTTGTTTAGTTTTTATGGACCCCTAAATTTGAAAGTGCGGCATCAAAAATTAAGCGGATTTTCAAGACATGGAAGTTGCCGTGAGCCAAAACTCTTAACAGAAACGGTTGAACTCCAATTTTCTTTTTGTATATGGAATATAGAAGGTTGAAACTTTACAAAATGAATGTTAAATTTGTGGTAAGTTGTTGCCGTAAGGTCAGCGAAGGCCCTCAAAACTAAGCATTTTTGATGTTTTTTAGCGTTTTTGAGGTCCAAAAACAGCTTGTACATTTCAGTTGGCACATCAAAAGTGGTATAGTTTGAAAGACCAGTGTAAGCACTTTAAAATAATGTTTAAACAACCGAGGAAAGTTTAACGTACTTTTAGTTGCGTAAGGCCGAAATATGAAAAATGTCATATTTTACCGATATTCAAACGGTCATAACTTCCCCTGCCAACAACATATTGAAATATTTTCTTTGCCAATGTCATACTCTATTCTTTGTCTTTACAGAACAGTTGAGTTCTTTGAGGCGAAATGTGAATTTTTTTTTTACAAAAAATGCACAGGAAAAAATAATTTTTTTGTAAAAAAAAATTTCACATTTCGCCTCAAAGGACTCAACTGTTCTGTAAAGACAAAGAATAGAGTATGACATTGGCAAAGAAAATATTTCAATATGTTGTTGGCAGGGGAAGTTATGACCGTTTGAATATCGGTAAAATATGACATTTTTCATATTTCGGCCTTACGCAAATAAAAGTACGTTAAACTTTCCTCGGTTGTTTATACATTATTTTAAAGTGCTTACACTGTTCTTTCAAACGACAATACTTTTGCCGTGCCAACTGAAATGTACAAGCTGTTTTTGGACCTCAAAAACGCTAAAAAACGTCAAAAATACCTTGTTTTGAGGGCCTTCACTGACCTTACGGCAACAACTTACCTCAAACTTAACACTCATTTTGTAAAGTTTCAACCTTCTATATTCCATATACAAAAAGAAAATTGGAGTTAAACAGTTCCTGGTAAGAGTTTTGGCTCACAGCAACTTCCATGTCTTGAAAATCCGCTTAATTTTTGATGCCGCACCTTCAACTTTAGGGGTCCATAAAAACTTAACAACTCAACTTTAGAGAAAAACATTCTGGATTTGGTCTTTCAATAAGATAATAAACATTTGGTAATTTTTTGAAAAAAATCTGAGAGGTCAACTGCAGTGACAGTAAAAATGATAAGCCCAGTGAAATGCATGGAACACGTATTTATGGTTACAGTCAACCCTACGTAGCGACCATGACGTACACCACATTAGCATAGCTTAGAGTCGCTATATAGAGTCGTATATATAGGGGCCTTAGCATAGCTAACTTTGACAAATACCAATCCGAAAAAAAACAACTCAACACTTGAGCTTTAACTGTTGAAATATGTTCGGTATTGTTTTCATTTCAATTCAGCCAAAAAGTTACTCAACACTTTAGCTCGTACGTCATGTCACTTCGTAGGTGTTGACGGTCAAATACACACATAATTTACAATTGGAACATGATGGGGGATATATCGCACGTCGGATAAAGAAAATGGGACATGGCAGGAAAGCATAAAAGTAGGTTTAAATAATTTTTAAAACGTTCTAGCTTTTTAGGAAATTGCTCCAAGAACAAAATAGGGCCTATTTTCTAACACAACTAATGAAAATAATTTCAGATGTGAGCATATCCCCCTGCTGGGTCCTCAATGGGGCTAATAACACGTAATCATGTGGGGCATATAACCTTTATGTAAAAGTAACTCGCCCCTCCCTCTAGTGCTTAAACAGAAAGCCAATATGACCGTAATCAACGTTAGCAACATTACTTATGATGATCTGTTATTATTTAATCATAAAATCAACGGTCCAGTAAAACGATCGTTGTTTACATTAACGTTCTTTAAAGTACTAACTTAGCTCATAAGATGAAAAAATCCGCACTTCCCTTTAGGTTTCCTCTAAAATTGAAATAATTGCTAGAAATCAGTGAAAGAAAAATGTAATTATAGAAACTAATTTGAAGTTTCCACTACATCCAAAATATGCCTACAAGTACACTGTGTGGGTGTAATTATGCAACATAATAATGGGTATATAAGCCGGCGGGGCATGTAAACCTGAATTATTCTACACAAATTATGACACTACACTGCGAAAAATGAACTGTTGTTTTTACAGCATAATACTGGCAGCCGATGTTCCAATTTAAAACTGTAAAATGCACAGTAATAAACAGTAAAACTAGCAATTTTACAGTATCTAACTCTAAATTTAGACATTTTAGTTTATTGCCATAACATTTAGCTGTGTTATACTGTAAAAACAACAGTATAATACTGGCATCACCCCCGAGGGTCCCCCGTTCCCATCACGTAGTATAATACTGGCAGCAGATGTTCCAGTTTAAAACTGTAAAACGCACGGTAATAAACTGTAAAATTAGCATTTTCGCAGTTTATCACTGTAAAATTAGCAATTTAACAGTTTAGTACTGTAAAAGTACAAATTTTAGTTTATTACTGTAGAATAAGCACTATTTACAGTAAATGGCTTTAAAATTAGCTGCAATATGCTGTAAAAAACGCATTCATTTTTACAATGTAGTACATAGGATTTTATTGGTACGTGTGAACCAGTAGACTATAGACATAATTAAACATTTTCGTTCTTTCACTAAGCGACTATACTTTTATATCGCAGCGAGCTCTGACAGAATGTACTAATTAATCACTGATATGTCATCCCGCTTTAGAGCTTTTGTCGTTACGCATGCTGCATTGAATCACTATGTTAAACACAAAAAATGTTACTGCTAATGCAGAGTACAGCATTAATAAAGAAACACTGCAGTGTGCAACTATACCATTGCACACTTTAGCATAATGTGCCACTGGTAAATCTTATTTAGGTAATATGTATAATGGTTGTGTGTAGTACACTGCAAAAAATGAATACTGTTTTTACAGCTAATTTTATAGTAATAAACTGTAAAAATTGCTACTTTTGCAGTACTAAACTGTAAAATTGCTAATTTTACAGTTATAAACTGTAAAATTGCTAATTTTGCAGTTATAAACTGTAAAATTGCTGATTTTACAGTTATAAACTGTAAAATTGCTAATTTTGCAGTTATAAACTGTAAAATTGCCAGTTTTACAGTAATAAACTGTAAAATTACTAATTCAACAGTTTATTACCTTGCATTTTACAGTTTGAAACTGAAACTTCTGCTGCCAGTATTATACTGTTGTTTTTAGAGTGTAATACAGCTAATTTTTACTGCAATAAACTGTAAAATAGCTAGTTTTACAGTTTATTACTACGCATTTTAAAGCTTTAAATTGGAACCTCGGCTGGACAGTATTATACTGTAAAAACAACAGTTAATTTTTTGCAGTGTATTGTTATATTCTGTAACCGCTACACTTTACACAAATGTTTATGAAGTGCAACTACGTATATTCAATACAGTGTGCTGTTATAATATTTTATAACAAGCAACCACCTATCTTTCAAAGTTTAATATATATGAATTTCATATTAACAAGAAATGATATTTCTTTAACGTATGCTCAACAGCAAATATATATTTTACTGAAAAATGATCAAATAGGCTTTGTGCTGGTGCTTTATTTACGTTGGTTTTTTAACTTCAAATATATTTTACTGGTTTGAATTTTACCTATTTCTGAAATTTCAACGGAAGTCTTTTAACAATAAAGAGAACTCACAATAATCTGAGTTGGAGAAATTGAAAAGTTTTTAAATTGTAACTTTAGATTTTTCCTTTCCTTTGAGATGAAATGAAGAGTAACATTTTGTTCATTGTATCCAAGACTCTCCGAAAGTAACTGAATTGGAAATATTGACGTTAAGACATTGAATTTTAGTAACGAAAAACATGTTTCTGTCTACTTCAGAGTGCGTCAATTTAACCCGAGGACAAAGGGGAAAGGGGATCTTTTTCCTTTTAACTGATGATTTTCTCTTCCGTGTGATTTCCTGCACTACGTGATACATTTGAGCAGACAACTGCCATAAACAAACACTAATTATGCTTAAAACGGTATAGATATTTTTTTAGCTGCTAGAAAGCTGTATTTAACCTAAGATCTTCTAATGCTACCTAAAATTGTTGTAAAAAAAAAAAAGACAGAAATCTTAAAAAATAAATAAATAATAAAACATCAATTCAAATTCAGACATCTTGAATACAAATTATGTATTTCGCAATCGCGATTTGAAGAAGGACCAAAATAAACCAAAATAAATAAACATCAATTTGAATTCTGACATCTTGAATACAAATTATGTATTTCGCAATCGCAATTTGCAGGAGGTGCATGTACAAGCGAGTGTGGATGTGTACGTGGGAGTGTGTATGTAGAACATGGACGCCACCACCATTAGGAGGGTTTGCAGAATTGCAGCACCTGAAGGAAGATGACTAATTGAGCTCCTGAACGTCTTCGCTTCATTAGTCACTGGATCTATCGAATGGAGCTATAACCGTCTACTATTTCCGGTACCATATACTGTGAAATTATATTTGTACTGTAAACATTCCATTTCACATTAACATTTATCATAAAATTTACCTGAATAGTGCTTAAAAAAACAGGAAAAGCAAAATTCATTACTAAACGCATTACGTAACCTTTCAAATGACAAATTAACCAATTCTAAACCGGTACATTTCCTGGTACATTCCATTACAACATTTCCTGGTTTGCAAATGTTGAATATAAATGTTGGAGTCTTTTATTGTGAAGTATTTCGTTGAATCCTCCCCCCCCCCTTCCTTCTAATATTTCAGAAATTTCTGATATTATCAGAAGTCGTATAAAATGAACTGCAATATCGAAAAATTACCGGAGAGAATTCCTGGATATGCAGGCCCTGAACCACTATCCTCCAAGGATCATCAAAGATCGTCTGAATATGCAGGTTTTAGAATTCAATTTTGCAAAAGAAAAAATAAATTAACCCCATTTCAGTCCTCAACGTTACAGAAGATAAACTGCTTCTGTTTTCTGCGTGTGTGTGTGTGTGTGTGTGTGTGTGTGTGTGTGTGTGTGTGTGTGTGTGTGTGTGTGTGTGTGTGTGTGTGTGTGTGTGTGTGTGTGTGTGTGTGTTTTGGGGGGGGGAAGTAGTTGGTTAATTGCAAAGCTTGGGGGGACGGGGTGATCCGCGCCAGTTAAAACATCGCATAAAGTTGTCAGAATGTTGGTTTTTTAAATCTCAGTAGCAGAAAATTGTCGGTGTAGGGTCCCACAGAGGGCATGCGAACTCCCCATCACTCCTTCCTTGCACCCGTTCTTAGCTCACCAATAGTTTAGTTTATGAAAAACACCATAAGAGTGGTACATTTTGTTTCTATTCACTCTAATTGGCTGTGTCTCAGTAGAATCCCTCCAAAGGTTTTTTTTAATGTTTCTGATTAGAGAAAAATAACTCCAAAACATAATTTTCTTTTAATGACAAGCGTTTCCTCGAACAAAAGCTTTTATGAGCATTGATCTGTTTCTATTTTGCGTGTCTCCCTTTCGTGTTTTCGTAAGTAAATAGTCATTACCATTTGCATTTGTTTACATTGTTGAAAACATCGTGTGGGCTGATGCCTGTATCGTGCGGAAGGATGAGTATATCATTTAGGAAAATAATGTTATAAGAACGATGCATTTGTAATCTATTTTTGTATCAGTACATAGTGCTAACTATAAGAATAAACTATCATTATTCATTATGCTGAAATGCTAGCTTAATATTTGTGTTGACAGAGCTTGTTGAAAGTTTTTCTGAACGTGTTTTTGTGCAGCGACGAAGAAGAAATGTAGTTACTCTTTGCAATTTTGGTATCTTGTCTTTCGTAATAGTTTAAAAGTAACTTGGGTCCAAACTGCATTAATGATTAATATTCTTTTTATGATTAAGTTACGTTCCTCATGCTTTACTTTTTAACGCAAACATTTTTGCTCAAATAAGATGTAAAACGGTTTAAATTGGAGTTTACGAAGAATTTAGTAACTTATAGAATGATTGACAATTATTTGAAACCAAATTTTATCAAGAAAAGGTCATGCAGAGCTTTTCATTTTCTTTTCTTACTTTTTTTTTGTTGATTGTTTACCATTTCTTTTGAATAGTTAACAAGAAGTTCTGTCAAGAACTAAACGAGCCTACTTTCCCGTACTTTGACATAGGCATTCTAGCATCTGATCATTATTCTCTTGATTATCGGGTACTGAAAATTATGTCAAACATACCTTTTTAGCACTTAAAGCTGATTTCTAAAAGCAAAATATACCCTTCTCAGCAGATGAAATATGCACGTAAAAAGTAAATAAATGAATAAATAAAGTTTTTCCGCACCTTTTAATGAATGTAACTGTTACAGTTCTTCCGTAGAAAAATTCCTCAATCGTTTTCAAAATAAATAAATAAAAGTATAAACAACATCAAAACACATTTTATCAAATAAAGAAAAAAAAACTCTTCCGTTAATAAAATGTCTCGAATTTCATTTTTAATCCCTTGCCAGTTGCTAAATATAAATAAAGAAAAAAATGCCCTCGTGAATGAAAAATTTTTGTTACAAAAAAAGAAATCGTCTGCCAAAAAAAAAATAGTAATAATAATAAATAAAATAAAACAAATGAATAAATAAACAAAAAATCGTCTGCACAGTCAGTCATTTTTTTTCTGACCTTGCATTTCCGCCATGTTTGCGGAGTCGGAGTTGGAATCAGAGTCCTCACAGAAGATTATTCAGAAAAGTACTTTACAATACAATATTTATCAAAACCATTTTCGTACAAAGTTAGTTTGAAGGAAATCCGCTCTAAGTTCAAGATCAACATTCAACTTAAATTTCCCCGTAGGCTCTAATGTTAAGTTTTTTTTCTGAACGGTTCAACATTGAACAAAAAAATGGTTCAAATTAAACAGCGAAATATGGGAATGAGCCCCTCCGAGATCTTTCGAACAAAAAAAAAGGTTTATTCAATTCAGACGGTTCACTTAAAAGTTATTAGGTGGAGAAAGATTGCTTGAACGGCTCAATGTTGAACGAAAAAATGTTCAAATGGAAAATTTAAATACTATAATGAAGTATCCATGCTGAGACCCTTCTAACAAAAAAAAAGTTTATTTAAATTGGACTGTTCACTCAAAAGTTCTTAGGGGTGACAGCTTGTTTAAACGGTTCAATGTTGAACGAACAAATGTTCATATTGAAAATTTAAATCCGGTAATGAAGTATCCTTGCCTAGATCCTTCGAACAAAAAAAAAAGTTCGTTTAAATCGGACTGTTCATTCCAAAGTTATTAGGGCTGACAGTTTGTTTGAACGGTTCAATGTTGAACGAAAAATTGTTCAAATCGGAAATGTAAATACGGGAATGAAGTATTCTTGATAAGATCTTTCCAATAAAAAAAAGTTTGTTCAAATCGGACTGTTCACTAAAAAATTAGTATCGCGGGACAGGTTATTTGAACGGTTCAAAGTTGAACCAAAAATTGTTCAAATCAAATATTGGAATGAGCTGTACTCGCCGAGATCTTTCTAACAAAAAAAAGTTCGTTCAAATCGGAATGTTCATTCAAAAGTTATTAGGAGGGGGGGGGACAGACAGACCGAACGACCGACCAACCGACACACACACAAATTCCCCATCTCAATACCCTACTTACCATTATCTTTCAATACTAATTTTTCTTTGTTGTTTCTTTTTGACTTTTTTTTTCTTTGGACTTGGCGATATTTTTCGGACTTGGCGATATTTTTTGGATGCATTAAGCCACTTTTAATACTTTTTTCGTCTTTCGTTTATTTTTAACGGGAAAGTAGGCTAAAAAACGATATCATTGTTGGCAACGATTGCAATCTAGCTTAAAATGTAAGTACCTGGGGACCGAGCCCACTCGGTTAAAAAAAAAAGCGGTTCGTAAACTCGTATTTTTTTCTAAAATGCGAAGTACTTATTTAGATAAACTTGAAAAGCATTTTTAAGCCTTTGGTTGCAATTACGCATTCAAAACAGCCGAAATTTGTTTTAAAAAACACAACCTTATTTAACATTTTGAAGCAAAAATGGGACACCGGTGTCCCACTGAACGAAACACCGATTTCCCATGAATATTTTACCTTTTACGCAAAAAGGGACACCACTGTTCTGTGCTGTATTACATAACCAGAAAATTATTAAAATGCTAAATATAATATTTTCCCCTTATTTTACCGTAAATTAATGCAGAGTAATGAACAAAGTATGAAAATTACGTTGATAAAAATTCTGCGTCAAAGGGTTAATCCATGCTCACCGTAAAATCACACCCAATTTCATTTCATTTGGCGCCGAAGGCGCGGGAGGGGTAGATGAGAATATATGCAGAGTCCCTGTTCTCCAACGCATTTAGTCCAGTTGGTTTTGACTTTCACTTCACTTGACACTCCAAGGTACCCCCCGTACATACCACAACTCGTGGTTTAACCGGGATGAGGCCTTGAAG